>JAHHUM010000698.1:59465-255786 GCA_036173005.1 Crenichthys baileyi | reverse complement strand
CATGTGCTAACTAAAAAATAGCGTCACCTACTAACATTGAAAAACATTGTTTGAATGAAAAAATGTGTCTCATATGCCCTAGTTGGAGGTCAGTACATTCAATGTATTGAATTCTGTTTCAGTCGGTGTGGGCTGACCTCAGAGCTACTTCTTTTGAAGGGCGACAGACAGCACTGATAGACACAAATATATTTTATAGAAATGTCTGATGAAGTTCTTATGTCATGTCCTTTAACTGCACTGCATCCTAAGGCAAAGAGTATAATCGAAATTCAGGTTTATAAATATATGATATATAAATGATATAAAGTTTCAGGCAGGCCCTTGAGTAACTAACATAGTGAATATTCTGACTTATTAGCTATCATACAGTTGAGATTTGTAAATTATGATTTTAAAGAAGGGCTGCACGGTGGCGCAGTTGGTAGCACTGTGGCCTTGCAGCAAGAAGGTTCTGGGTTTGACTCTTGGCCGGGGGTCTTTCTGCATGGTGTTTGCATGTTCTCCTTGTGCATGCGTGGGTTTCTCACCGGGTACTCCGGCTTCCTCCCAGTCCAAAGACATGCCTGTTAGGTTAATTGGTCACTCTAAATTGCCCCTTTGGTTTGTGAATTTTTTGGGGGTGCATGGGTTGTTTTGTGTTGCCCTGTGATGGACTGGGCGACCTGTCCCAGGGTGTAACCCCCGCCTCTTGCCCATAGACTGCTGGAGATAGGCACCAGCTTCCCCGCGACCCACTATGGAATAAGCAGTATAGAAAGTGACTGACTGATTTTAAAGGAAGGAAACTGAGACTTTGTCCGTTTTCTGACCTAAAATGTTCTGTGCATTAATTTATACTCTATTCTACTACCGAATATACATTAAGGATGTGAAGCTATGAAGCTACAGAATTCCAATTTGCAGATTTTTTTTCATGCCTTCAGTTTTAGTCCGACTCACATTTGATGATTTAATTCAAGTTTATATGCCTCAGACGGGGTGATTTTCCTTTCCCCTTTATCACTTTGTCGTCATCTGTCACAGTGTGGTTGGCAGCAAACATGCTTGTTGCAAAGTGGGAACAAAAGCCTGGGAAGAAAAGCGCAGGAGGAAAAGGGGGTGACAGTTTTAATAGAGGAGCCTGTGTTGTGTTCGAGCAATCGCACAGGTCAGATGGACAGGAAAGATGGGATTGGCTGTAAACGGCAGAGCTTTTTTCCCGAGGGCTTTTGCGTTTACTGTGTGTCTTATCAAGTTTGTGAGGTGTCAAATAAAGCTGCAGAATGATATTTGGAGAGGATCAAATCAAGTCAGCAGAAATCTCAGAAATATGAAGAAATTACAAAAAAAGCAAAATATTTCAAAGACCAAGACTCAAATCTAAAGGTAGACACGCTGAATGCCCATCACTTTTGGTAGGATGGCAATCAGTCATTTGCTGTGCACAGGAAATATTTTAGCTAGAGTCAATTTTCTGAATGAAAGATTAAAAGCAAAACAATAAAACTACATTTGCAAAAGATTTGCAGCCTCCTTGCACAGCCCTGCTCATAGCAGATCTTTTAATGTGTGTCGACTCTTTCATCTCACTCTACTTCCTCTTTTGATTTTTTACTTTTGTCTATTTTATAATGGAAATAATCAAGGTGTTTAGGACAAAAGAAAACCTGATGTAAAATCACTCAGGTCAATCAGGACTAGCAATACCCTAATTAGGGACAAAGAAAGTTGGGTTAAATGACAAGCATGACGATTAGTTCCTCTGTCTCACAATCTGCTAAGAAATTTATCGGTGGGGTAAAAAATATGTGAAAAATTTAAACGTGTTACTTTCCCAAAAAACCGGGTGGATGGCCAAAAGGGGAATTAGAAAAGTTTGGGCGGTTCCCCGGGGGAAAAATATCATTGATTTTGGCTGCCTTTTATTGAAAAAACTTTTAATTATTTGGTATAATAAACTAAACCTTACTGCAAAAAATTATAACCCCGGTTTATTGGAAGGGCGGGTTGGACAATGAAACTTTTGAAAAAAAGGGGTTGTAGATCACAATAATTCATTAGTATGGTGTAGGGGGGGCCTCCTTTTGCGGCCCAAAAAGCGTCAATTTTCGTCTTGGGAATGACATATACAAGTCCTGCACAGTGGTCAGAGGGATTTTAAGGCCATTCTTCTTGCAGGATAGTGGCCAGGTCACTACATGATACTGGTGGAGGAAAAACGTTTCCCCTGACTCGCTCCTCCAAAACACCCCAAAGTGGCTCAATAATATTTAGATCTGGTGACTGTGGGGGGCAGGTCGGGGAGATGTTCAACTTCACTTTCATGTTCATCAAACCAATCTTGCTGTGTGTATTGGGGGGCATTGGTCATCCTGATACACGGCAGCGCCTTCAGGATACAATGTTTGAACATTTGTTTGGCCGGGTCCTCAAGAATGGTTCGGTTAGTCCTTGGCAGTGACAGGGGCCCATCTAGCACAAGTATTGGGCCAAGGGGAAATGCCATGATATGGCAGCCCAAACCATTTTCCTGATCCACCCCCCATGCTTCACTCCTGGCATGCAACAGTCGGGTGTTTACGCTTTTTTGGGGTTTTTCCCCCAACCCGGTTAACTTCCCCCGGTTGGGGGGAAAACAGTAAAAAGGTGGACTCATCAGAGAAAAATCATGTTTCACATTGTCCACAGCCCAAGATTTGCGCTCCTTGCACCATTGAAAACCGACGTTTGGGGCATTGGCATGAGTGGAAAAAAGGTTTTGGTTTATGGCTATAGCCCGGGCGTGTTTTATTGACCCTGTGGAGCTCCCGACGGACAGTTCTGGTGGAAAAAAAGGAGAGTTGAGGGGGCACATTTAATTCTGCCATGATTTGGGCAAAAGCCGTGGTTTTATTTTTTTTTGGAAAACAATCCGGGGTTAGCACCCTTTCAGACAGCTTCCTCTTGCGTCCCCACAATTAATCCTGTTGGATGTGGGGTTCGTCCTTCTTGGTGGTATGCTGACATTACCCTGGATACCGTTGGGCTCTTGATACATCCCAAAGACTTGCTATCTGGGTCACAGATGCGCCAGCAAGACGTGCCCCAACAAATTTTTTTCCTCTTTTGAACTCTGGTATGTCACCCATAATGTTGTGTGCATTTCAATATTTTGAGCAAAACTGTGCTTTTCTTACCCTCCAATTAACCTTCACAACCCCTCTTTTACTGGTGCAATGTGCAATCAATGAAGACTGGCTACCAGGCTGGTCCAATTTAGCCATGAAAACCTCCCACACTAAAATGACAGGTGTTTCAGTTTCATTGTCCAACCCCTGTATGTCAGTGACTTTGAATCTGTTTATATCAGATTGATCAGACTGAACTAATTATATCCAACATTCATTAGATCTGTTAGCTTTGTAAAGTACCTTGAGATGACATTTGTTGTTAATTGCGCCCTACAAGTCCACATTTATTGAATTTGGACTCCTCTAATCCACAGTTAAACAAATTCAGTATTACCAAGATGGGTTGGTCAACAAACCGAAGTGCAATTTAAAGGTATAGAAATGTTAGTGGAGTTCAGAGTGTCTTCATCCTGTTACTATCAAGATTGCAGGCACAAAACCACTACTTTCAATAAATACACCATGTTGCCCAACGGTTGTCTTAAACTGAAAAGTTGGATACTGATGTTTTTCTGGCTCTGACTAAGCCCCACAACGCAAAATGTGTTATATAAGATCTGAAATTAAAGAGCAATATGTCACAGAGGACACGGTCTGTGTTGGTGCGAATAAATGGTATGACCCTCCTGGGAGCGCTGCCAGGATGAATCACAGAATATAGCAAAAGCCCAGTGCATTAACTAGAGTGCACATGGAGAAACTGTGAAAGTGCAGCTGGATCTTTGGATGGTCGTGGAGCCCCGTGAAAAGGAGCCCGGGAGGCATTTGTCGGAGTAAAATATAAAGCTGTGTCATCTTATATTTCTGACCTCTACGTTTGCTAGCACAGCACAGTGGACTGTTAGTTTATTGACTGCATATACATTTACATCAAGACTGACAGGAGATGTTTTCATGGTCAGATAAAAGGACAGCCTTGTCAGCCTTTCAATGATGTATTATGTTTATTACAAGTACAATTCAACACTCAATTTCTGTCTGTATTTTTTTATGAAGATGATTTTTTAAGTATAGTTGGCATTATATAACATATAATGTTCAAATGAAGACTCTTATTAGTAAAAGTAGTTTTATTACATTTTTATGACTGAGACCTTCTCAGATCTTCTACATGTTAATAAAAATCTGTAAAGATTGTACAAACTTAAGGGCTAACTATTGGCACTTATTGACACTCCTAACATTTCCTATAAAATAAACAATAACAAAATAAAATTAATAGCAGTTTTCTCATTTATACTAGTAACCTTCGACTACTAAAAATCCATGATTTTCTCTTTCTCTGGAGTATAAATATAAGGTAACACAGATTCTCATTTAACTTTGCCACTCTTCAAAATACGAAAGGCAGGAGTACATGCCTTTGAATTGAGGCTATGTAAGGACCTTCACAACAAACAAAATGTGTGCCTGTCTGATCTGTTTGTTTTACAATAAAAAGGTTACTGGCCTAATTACCAAAATAGAGGACTTTTATTATCCAGATACACTGCAAGTAGAGAACCACAAACAAAATTATAATTAAGAATAATATGTCCGTTTTGAAAAGTACTTATAGCTATAGTAAAGATGTGTAAGAAATATAAAATAAAACAATCTTTCATTGAAGTAGCATATTCTTACCCTCTAAAATGTATAGAAAATGTTAAAATGTTAAAAATTGTTGTTTTTATAACAATTATTGGTTCCCTTTTTACCCATTTTTTTATTAAATAAATGTGACTGAAACATTTCCAGTTTTTAGTCGATCAGATTATGTTGAAACTTTCAATTAGTAATCAACGACTTTCTGTTTTCCTGGTGGTATACTGTTAAAATGATATGGCATAGTGGTTTTATTTTGGCCCATTTTTCCAAAATGGAAAAGACAGGAGATATTCAAGCAAGGATTTGATCTATCTTCAAAAAATGGCTATGAGAAAATACTCACCCTAAGTTGCCTCAAACTATTGATAGGCAGAGCAATAATTAAACACAATTAGAATTGCAGCAATCAAGGCAGGATGAGAACAAGCAGAGAGTGGCATTGTGGGGTCTTTAAGTCTCGATAACAAGTTATTTTAAGAATTTTATACACATTGTTACCAGCGATGTCAATGATTGTGGAGGGCAACAATTGAAACCCCGGATGCATTACCACAATGAATTTAATCGGCCAAAAAACTTTACATTTACCTGTAAGATTCTGGAAAAAGCTTAAATCTCTTGCTAGAAACATATTTTTGAACATGAGGGACTGTTTTACCTCACCACCCTCATCAAGTTTGTCTTGTACCTTGCATCAGGGATGTGTGTGTTCTCCAAAGCTTTTAATTCTAAAAAAGACAGTAAGATCCCTAAATTATCCTTATTGGATTTTTGTTGTCATTTAAAATATGAGAAACATACATTAGTTTCTCCACTGCTGTTATAATGTTTTAGATAAAGGCAAAAAGTGATTCTGCTTCAAACAGAAAATCATGTCTGACATGAATGAATGCTCTCCTGGCTCATCGGTGGCTATAAATGGACCATCCAATTAACGACTTCAGTAACAACACAATAAAACTCTCACAGTTACATAACTCATGTTGCTTAATCCAGATTTAAAAGGCAAAGCAGTTTTTTACCGGAAGAGGGGACCTTATGTCACCGTATAAATAATCAGATTCCAATTACCTCTGTGATAGTTTAAAGGACTGTTAAAAAGCATTGTATAGTGTTTAACTGCTGACCCAAATAATGGACTCTTACATAAGACAGTAAGGTGGTTCAAAATTTGGACTGGTTTCCCAGTCCTCCACCTGTTTTTTTCACATCCACTATGGTGGAAAGTCTAAATGTTCTTGTTAGCACTACAGGAGGTTGTCTCACAGCTGCTTGCAATCCCCACTATTGCAAATCACCTGGCAGCCGGGCAGTTAGGCAATATCATGCTGGTTTAATCTCATCTGCAGCTCTGCCTTCCCAAATGTTACCTTTGAATGTTACCTTCTCTAAATCCCATGCATTCCCAGACTCCCCATCTTTACATGCAATGCAAGGTGAACTAATGGGATCTTTTTGTAAATCACCTCCTCTAGTCCATGGGGATGGGATGAAACCAGAGCAACATCAAGCAATAGGTTGGACATTTACCCCACAAGGCATTACTAATTGCCAGGATTCTTGCAAATCATATGCTTTCAGGATAAGGTGTGTTTACTGTCCTTCTTTATGCAGAGCCAGACTTTCTCTTCACAGATCCAGGAGCTGTCAAGCAGCAGAACAACCAGATGGGATTAAGTGGCAGTTTAATGTTTACTTACTTACTTCCCAACCTAAGTCTGTGGCTTTTTTAGGTGAAAGCCAACACCTCAGTCAGCCCAAAACTACAAAATAGACTTTGCAGTGATAGCGCAGAGAAGATTCCTAACCAGATTTAGTAAAATAGAACAGGGTTTGTAGCCCTAATTGTAACCACCAACTATGACACGTGTTTACAGGTGTTTAAAATGTATTTCATGTGAGAAGAAATGAAATTATGACAACATCAACAAACATTGGCTTTCATTTAAATTGATTCAGCTTGTATTCAGTGTGGCTATTTGTGAAAAATGTGTCAGCAGGTTTATGAACAGCAGATTGCCAATTTGATTTGAGCCTGTCTGTCCAATAAATGCAATAAATCTTAAATACAATTTGTCTCCAGCCTGCTTAGGACTTGTATAGAATTAAAGAGTTTGGTTTGAATGTAAATGTAGGAGGAAATATATTGCATTTCTTGTTACTTAATGTAGAAAATGGCAATTCTTGATTCCCATTTATTGTTATCTGCAATCAGTGGCAGGCTTGTTTGTATTTTTCATGGATAAGTAATTTTACCTGATGCAGTTTTAAAGATTTTAGCATGTCAATGATTCCGGGATAATGACGGAAGTAAAAAAGCCTGCTTAAAGATGCATGTAGGGTATTAGATCTCATTGCTACATACATTTTGCAGTAATTACATAATTTTTTGTTGCACTTTCAAGGTAATTACATTAACTTTATGAATCCAAATCTTAAATCCCTCTGTTTCTCATCTCTCTGTTCCTTTTAATTAAACAGTGTAATTAATGTAAACCCTATCCTGTATAACATGTCACTATGAATCATGTAGTCTCCTGGCATGTCAGTTAACTCGACATTTATGTTGATTCAAGTTTAAAAGCTGCTTTCCCTGCTATTGATGGCAGCAAATGATCAGAGATTCTTCTAACATTGTCAAGTGCAGTTCCATAAAGATGGGAAGACAGGTCACCACGACAAACATCATGTGTCAGACCAGAATATTAGAAATTTTTTTTAAGGATGGCACCACACACACCCACATACAAACACTGATGTGTCAAGTCTGATTCTCTAACAGGTTGGAAACTGTTCCACTGAGAGGCAAAGGAGGGTGTGATAAAGGTAGACAGAGATATAAAGAGGCAAAAATACTGTTGCAGACATGCAAACATGATCACAGGAAATTGTTGTGAGGGATGGAAAAAAGTCTTAAAATACATTTCTGATTTAAAGATAGCTCAGAAGCTGCCAGTACAGTAGTATCAATCGGCCTAACAGCAATATTTGCTCTCCGGCTATTGTTTATGTGGTATTTCTAATCCTTTGGGCTAATGGGGCACCCAAGATTATGTTTTTGCTTTTACTTTGTATTTTTAGTCAAATATCTTGCATTTTAGTATTTTCAAAGAAAAAATGACAAAATATATATAATATAGATGCAGCTGTTTAGACGTTTTAGGCGTCTCTTTGTGGTATTAGATTTATTATTCTATTTAAAGTTTTACTGAGCAATTGCAAGGTAAAGCTCATGCTTCATATAAAAGATAATATATAAAATAGGATCTTTCGCAGCAGACATTTTCGGTTTGTTATAAAACAGCGGATAAATATGTGGAAAAGCACGTCATGCCCACTGTTAAACATGGTGGATAATCTGTGATGTTCTGGGTCTGTTGGAACGTGGAATCATGAACCATTTGAAATACCAGGACATTTTAAATAAATATCTGGTCGACTTTATCAGTTAAAAAGAGGGTGGTGCTTGGGTCTTTTAGCTAAATAGTTATCCAAAATATGACCAAATCAAGATAGACACAATTTGCCAGACATAAAATCAACCTTCACGGCCTCAGTACCCAGATGCTAATCCTATAGAAAACTTCTAGGGGTGAGAGAAGCCGCTGCACTGTGGACGATCTAGAGATTGTGCAAAGAGGATTGGTCCTTCTCTCTGTAAGCTTCAGCCTTGTGAAATGTTACAAGGGGGAATTAAGGATATAGAAGTAGACTAATGGCTGTCTAATTGTGCCACAAGTAATTTTTTGTCAAAAATAATATATATATATATATATATTATTTTAGCTTGACATGAAAATTAAATAATCCTTTCTTGGTTTTGTTATCATTCTAGTTTAAAGTCACCAATACTAAGCCCATTTTGCATAAAATAATATTTGCAATCTTCAGGTGTCACCCAACAATTAAAGGAGTCCGAAACATAATCTTTGATATATTTAAGTCATAACTAACAATTATGTATGAATTCTAAGACATATGAAGGTACATACAAACGCAGAGGGTTTGCAATACTTACTCGCTCCTACCAAGAAGATGTCGCTGCCAAAAAGCAACAGGAGCACGGACTTGACCAAAACAATCAGACGAGCCATGCCTCGGAAGGAGGTGGTTGCTCTTCTGAAGATTATAAACACCTATTTTTAAAGTGCAAATAAATTGCAACAGTTCATGTTTTTACATATAGGGCTCTAAAATTCCTCAGGGGATGAACGGTCACCGGTTGAATCTGGCTGAAGCTGGTCAGTCGGTAGATAACCTGTGAAACAACGTAACGCACGATGTCTTCAGAAACATTTTGTCACTCAGCCTTTAACAATCCAGCGGCTCCTTCTTCTATGATCTCACGCTGACCAACTGTGGCAACGTGGGAGGGTTAGTTCGTCTAAATCCGGCGGCAGAGACTGCGGAGCTCCATCATCTTTGAGGTCATCGATCATCGGTGCGCACAGGTTCGAGGACAGCTTATGGAAAACAAATACAAGGACGAGAAAATAATGGACCTGGCAGGCAGATTAAGAGGCGATTCAGCGCCGCGGACAGCGTCTCGGTTTTTGCAGACCTCACTCTTCCTTTCTCCCCCTCTCTCTCAGACCTGAACGTGTTCATTCACGGGGTTGGTTCTTCTGCGGTACTTTCCATTAAACCCCAACAAGCCAATAACGACACAGGTCCCTAACTCGGATGCACACGCAGCACGCACTGATTTATCATCCACGTGTTACAGAGCAGATTGTTGCCATCGATTCGCTGCCACTCAGGCTGCAGCCACGCTGCACATGTCCACCTGCTTTACTATTGCGCAATGTCAGAAGATAATATTTACAGCACTATATATGTTGATTTGTTGTAAGACAAGCAACGTGGAGCAAATTCGTACTATATTAAATTGCATCCAACCTCAATTGAAACAAGGCACTTCTACATGTATTACTAAGGAGAAACGCTATATAAAAATAATACATTTCTCTCTGCGTTCTGTGCAAAAGTAGCAGCTGCAGGTCGATGCGCCTCTCACCCTTTGTACACTGCAGGGCCCTAAGACACGCCAGGTAATCAGGACGATGAATCATGTTGATAAGATAAGTGCATTGCCTAATGGGACCATCGTTTTAAGGCAAATTGCTCGTCTAAAGAAGGAACTATCAAATGACGGGGTGCTTTTAGATCATCTGTTTACATTTTATTTCACAAATGAAAGAAGCCACAAAATAACTGAGTGTACAAGCTTCGTAAAATATGATCACGTCCTTATGCCTTTCAGCTCAATCACTCATAGCTGATTATTGGTTGAGAAATGATTGCTGCCCTCTCTTAGATTTCAGATGACTGGTGGGTAGGCTGCTTATCTGTTATTAATTTGCCTGACACATAGATGCATTTGGTAAAAAAAACAAAAAAACATGTGAGCTAGAGGAGTTACCATGGCAGCTGTCTACCTCTAGCTGATATTTCTGTAATAGTTATCTCTAAAACAGGGTTTTCTAATTACAAAAGCATTAAAAGTTGAGCCAGTTCTTACTTTGTTTTCCATTTTCTTCTGTAAATGTCACTCCACAATAATAAGTGCAATTTTTCATTATGAAGTTATATCTTATTTTGTTTTGTTTTGTTTCCCTTTTCTATTTGTGCACAAAGCCAATTTTTTTCACTTCTTTGTCAAACTTAACTGAAAAAACCTGTATCAGATTAATCATTTATTCCCAGTTTAATGTCAAATATTTTTTCACTTTGAGTTCACATAGCAGGCAAATTTCAATGCAAAATAACTCGTGGTTAAACATAGAAATCACTATGTTGTGTTTCTTCTGCAGCAAATTCACAATCAAGCAGTTACAACTGCAACCTTTCAACCACTTATGATTAATCTGTTAGGACTTGCGAGATAGAGGACCTCAAAATGCAGACTAGAAGGCAGCATGTCGGTAAGTGCAAAAAAGATTTAATTAACAAAAATTCACTCTCAGGAAGAGGCAGGAACAAAATAACAAACGGGCAGGCAAGATAGGCAAGGCATGATCCGAACAACAAGGCGTGATTAGGAAATGATTCCGCGGTGACTAACTGAACAGGTGTGTATATATGGAGAGAAAACCAGGTGGAGCAAGGAGACAGAAACAGAAACAGAAACAAAGTTCAGGCGGTCGACCATGAGGTCGTCCCCAGCAGGCACAGAGTTCAGGCGGGCGACCGGGAGGTCGTCCCCAGCAGGCACAGAGTTCAGGCGGGCGACCAGGAGGTCGTCCCGAGCAGGCACAGAGTTCAGGCGGGCGACCTGGAGGTCGTCGCCAGCAGGTACAGAGTTCAGGCGGACGACCAGGGGGTCGACCCGAGAAGGCACAGAGTTCAGGGGGGCGACCAGGAGGTCGTCCCGAGCAGGCACAGAGTTCAGGCGGGCGACCGGGAGGTCGTCGCCAGCAGGTACAGAGTTCAGGCGGGCGACCAGGGGGTCGTCCTGAGAAAGCACAGAGTTCAGGCGGGCGACCTGGAGGTCGTCGCCAGCAGGTACAGAGTTCAGGCGGACGTCCAGGGGGTCGACCCGAGAAGGCACAGAGTTCAGGCGGGCGACCAGGAGGTCGTCCCGAGCAGGCACAGAGTTCAGGCGGGCGACCGGGAGGTCGTCACCAGCAGGTACAGAATTCAGGCGGGCGACCAGGGGGTCGTCCTGAGAAGGCACAGAGTTCAGGGGGGCGACCAGGAGGTCGTCCTGAGCAGTCACAGAGTTCAGGCAACCGACGGCGAAGACCTGGCGAACCCTCAGAGGCAGAAGCAGAGCCTGGCGAACCCTCAGAGGCCAAAGCGGCACCTGGCGAACCCTCATCTCTGGGTTCAGAGGCCAGAACGAGGACAAACTGTTCCTTGAATCCTTCAGGAACAGGGTCCAACGACGCTTCCTCCTCGAACCCTTCGTCTCTGGGTTCAGAGGCCAGAACAAGGACAAACTGTTCCTTGAACCCCTCAGGAACAGGGTCCGACAGCGCTTCCTCCTCGAACCCCTCGTCTCTGGTTTCAGAGGTCAGAACAAGGACAAAACTCTTAGTGGCGTGAGCAGGAGCTGAGGTGTCGCCAAGACCCTCAGTGGCGTGAGCAGGAGCTGAGGCGTCGCCGAGACCCTCAGTGACGTGAGCAGGAGCTGAGGCGTCGCCGAGGCGTCGCCGAGACCCTCAGTGGCGTGAGCAGGAGCTGAGGCGTCGCCGAGACCCTCAGTGGCGTGAGCAGGAGCTGAGGCGTCGCCGAGACCCTCAGTGGCGTGAGCAGGAGCTGAGGTGTCGCCAAGACCCTCAGTGGCGTGAGCAGGAGCTGAGGCGTCGCCGAGACCCTCAGTGACGTGAGCAGGAGCTGAGGCGTCGCCGAGGCGTCGCCGAGACCCTCAGTGGCGTGAGCAGGAGCTGAGGCGTCGCCGAGACCCTCAGTGGCGTGAGCAGGAGCTGAGGCGTCGCCGAGACCCTCAGTGGCGTGAGCAGGAGCTGCGGCGTCGCCGAGACCCTCAGTGACGTGCATAGAACCTTAAACGCTGCTCCTGCTCGTCAGGTGTTGCCTCAGAACACCGGGCTGGAGCGAGCGAAGACGGCATGGGTGGAGTCATTCTGTTAGGACTTGCGAGATAGAGGACCCCAGAATGCAGACTAGAAGGCAGCATGTCGGTAAGTGCAAAAAAGATTTAATTAACAAAAATTCACTCTCAGTAAGAGGCAGGAACAAAATAACAAACGGGCAGGCAAGATAGGCAAGGCATGATCCGAACAACAAGGCGTGATTAGGAAATGACTCCGTTGTGACTAACTGAACAAGTGTGTATATATGGAGAGATAACCAGGTGGAGCAAGGAGACAGATTAGCTTAGAGCAGGTGAACCGATTAACGATAATTGACAGACAGAACAGAACGTGGCTGGAGCAAGAACAGAGACTCTTGAATACAAACAAAAACTAAAGCATGACCAGAACCAAAAACCAAACTTGACAAAACATGAACAAGACTAAAACATGACCAGAAAAATAATAAACGGAACCATGATTCAAAAAGTGTGAGAGAAATATAAGAAAAACCCACAAGCCAAAAACCAAACAACCCCAAATCATAACATAATCTTTAAAAATGCAATATATATTACAAGAAAGCACAAAAGCAGGTTTTGGCTTAGACTCCTAGAATAAGAATTAAAAGCTTACATTTCTTTACAAAATCCACCAAGATGAGAAAGGATTCACAGCAGAAGAAAAGGTCCAAAAAATGGAGAACAATAAGCTACGTATACACTCACTGCTCTAAATGATTAGTTCTTCATTTTCCCAGTTTTTTCCTTTATTTGCTGTGATTATTATTAATTTTAATTCTAACTCTAGTGCCCCAGCACAGCAAGACCAATAACACAATATTTCAGCTGTTGATTTGATAATGTGGAGGATTAGATTTGTACCCACCGTAATACAACCTCACAAAGCAACATTTTCTGTGTATCTCCGATGCGCTCTCCAAAAGAATGGATAGCTCTCAACTTTCATTTTGATGTCATGCCCCTGTCTGTTTGATGTGTGTGTTGCTTTTAAGAAAATTGATGGATATAATACCTCATGACATCTTTGGATTTGTTCTTCCTCTGAGACAGTTCTTGTTTTTTCATGTTTTCACAGTTAGAGGGAAAATGTGCCAAATCTCTTGCATGAAATTTAAATGTAATGCCATTTTTCACCAGTTGTTCTGTAAAAAAGATGTACTGTGACAGTTATGTTTACATAAAATATAGAATGTGTTCAGCATACAATTTACTATGTTTACAGTGGGGGGGGGGGGCTTCTTCCAAAACTAGAATATAAAATGAAGGAGATGGTTTAAGATCTTTTTTCTTTTGGTTACAGTATTAATTTTTGAATAGGATATGGACTTTGACTGATGCAACTGAATGAAGTATTCATTTATACTCACTTTCCCTCTATGATTTAGAGATGTTCACATTTTGTCGTTCATGGACATTTAACATTCAATCCCATAAAATAAACGACAAGTAATTTAATTAACTTCACTTCGATTCAATTCAATTCCAATCAAACAAACATTGACACAGATAGATTCAGTAAAGTATTATTAATTGTATCTTATTCCACCTTATTCCTGGTGGTGCTGCTGTAGGATTGATCATGTTAATTTTAAAGGCAGCTTAAACTTTTTAAAAACCTTTTATGTTTTTTTTTTTTTGTACTGCTTTAGAGCCAACAAGTCTGAAGTACAAAGCTGGAACAGTAGCTTAAGACCGTTTAGGCTTCGTAAACATTGCACAAACCCACAAAATGACTGATTTTTCAGTCTGTACTTTTATGTATATCACATATACTTGTATGTATATTGCATTTATCTAAACTTTGAAAAGCATCAAGTCTGTCTTCAAGAAAATCAAAGAGAATAAATTCTAAATGCCAAAAAGTACAGAAGGGCAGGATCCTAATAATAATTGTTAAATAACTTAAAACCTCCAATATTCTATTTTTAGGTCAAACCTTCAAACATTAGCGTTTAATTTTTTAAACAAAAGTTGGAAGTTCCCAAATGACTTTCACCTGGCATGAGGCTGACCTAAAATGTTAATTGTCTTGTGTTCAGTTCCCAGCAAAAGATCTTTATAACAATGAGAGGACAAAATTATGTCAGGGATTTAATAAATGACAAATACTCTGCACAGAAGTCCTCTATTATCCATATAAAGTTATAATTCACATGTTGAAGTATTTTCTTTCATGTTGTTCCTCAAAGACTTTAGCTGGTTTCAGGTACAGCAGCAGCGCAGCCCGTTGTAAAAATCATGAGCCAGCTTTCATTTCTCTGTGTGCTGCTTCACAGGAGTCAGATTTTACTCAAAGAAACAGTTAAAAAGGACCTTAAAAGTCCTTCAGAAAACCTGTAGGGCTGGTTTTCAAGAGTAATTTAAGATACTTCAAGCAGCTTCAGCTCCTTGGAAGCAGAGATGAAGGGTGGCAAATTTTGGCACAATATCTTATATTTCATAAGTGTCTTTTTGTTTCTTAAGTCAACCGTTTTTCTTAAGTTAACTACACAAAATTACTCTGCATTGCTTCAGAGGTCTATAAGTGTTCTGAAGAAATACTGACATACCCAATGCAATTCTGTTCCTCAATCATTGTCCTTTGGGAGCATAGCCGTGGTGTTTCACCCCAGAAACAATCACCAAGTGAACCAAGATGTGCTGAAACTACAAAAATATATTAGTTTAAAGAAAATATAGAAAATATAACATAGAACATTATCGAATTGTTAGTTCTGAATGTTAAGAGATACAACTTCTTTACTTTTACTTTGCATTCTGAACCCCGTTTCTGTTTTTTTTTTTCAGAGCAATAAATCATAATAAATAAAATCAATCAAACAAAAAAAAACAAGACTGAATACTTACTTGAATATGAAAACCTTAAGAAACCCAAAGAATAAGATACGGGGAATATAGCACTGCATACTGATCATGGATGACAAGTTCTTACATCAGTGAGCAAACATACTGCAATTGTGTGTGTGGAATCCAGGATTATGTCATTTCTGTGCATTGAACTGAGAGTTATACGCTCCCACTCATGCCACAGTTAATTAGACATGGCCATTTCTGAAACAACCCGTCCTGCAGTGCTTAACATTAACATTAGACAGACAAGTCTGTGACAACTTTAAGTGGTTTAAGAGGTTTCAGCCTACATTGTGTAGGCCAGTGGTAACCTCCAGCATTTCTAACCGCACCAACACACAAAAGAAAATTTGGTCGGCAATGTTCTTGACTCATTGTAGAGCACAGGCATGGTGGTCAATTATCAGACATATTTGGTGTGCATTTAAGGGTTCTTACCACCTGCGTATTGGAATTGGTATTTTTTTTTATTATAGATCATACAGTTTCATCATTGGGTGCACAAGTTTAAATTTATTGTGTTTTTTTTTTTCTAGAAGAAGCAGTGTCAAAACTATCCATTGACACCATAAGCAAGCTTTTGTTACAATTCTCATTGGATATTTTGACTGCTATTCTCGGCAGAATAGGATTCATTTAAATAAAATGGCTTAAATAAAATGGCTTCCTAGCACTGACCAGGTTTTTAAGCATAGTCCATACATTGGTGTTATTTGAGGGTAGAGCTATAGGGAGACTGTTCAGAGAGCTTAATATAAGCCTTTTACAAACCAAGTTTTGATGTGATTTTGGGATAATTGGCATGTTTGAGGACCTGGCTGTGTCCAGGTGTCAACCATTTGACCTGAACTGTTACCCTCAGACGAAAGGACATCATTATTACTTAGAACAACGGATCCTATTTGAATTCACATTGTTAAAGCTCTGATGGCAAGCTGTCACATCACATCTGTAGTCTGTTCAGATATTGTTTCAATATGTATAACATTAGATATTTTGAAAAAGTGGGCTGCATGGTGGCGCAGTTGGTAGCACTGTTGCCTTGCAGCAAGAAGGTTCTGGGTTTTACTCTTGGCCGGGGGTCTTTCTGCATGGAGTTTGCATGTTCTCCCCGTGCATGCGTGGGTTCTCACTGGGTACTCCGGCTTCCTCCCACAGTCCAAAGACATGCCTGTTAGGTTAATTGGTCTCTCTAAATTGCCCTTAGGTGTATGAATGAGTGTGTGCATGGTTGTTTGTGTGTTGCCCTGCGATGGACTGGCGACCTGTCCAGGGTGTACCCCGCCTCTCGCCCATAGACTGCTGGAGATAGGCACCAGCTTCCCCGCGACCCACTATGGAATAAGCGGTAGAAAATGACTGACTGATTTTGAAAAGGTTATTGATTGTAGATGATAGTTCCTAGGTCACATACAGAATTAGGGAAAGCTTACTTAAATTGGATTTAGCAGGACTGTTTTAACTATTTTATTTTGCTTTGCATTAAGTGATTACTGTGTTTGTTTTAAGCCCTTTTTTTCCAGTCTATACATTTATGTATACATTTTTTCCTGCTCATCTTTTCCAGGACTCCCTGGGAGAAGAGCTATGTAACATATGCAACATTTCTAGTTACATTCCGAAGAAAGAAGGGAAACTGGTTGGGATGTTCAGGAACAATCCAAGAACCTTGAAGGCTAAAACAATCATACACTGGAAGCTGCAGTAACACCAGTATATGGCAGAATCATGCTGAGGGTTTGTTTCGCTGCCAGTGGGTGGAATAGTTTGTATGTGGTTGTATTCCTTCAGTAACTTGTTTTACATCAACTTTGTTGGCAAAAGAAAGTATGTAGTCTGTTTGTAGCTTGAAAAGAAATACATCTTCTACTTAAACGTAAACTTTTAAAGACTTACTAATATCCAGTGAGACTCAGGTAGTGACATTGATTGGTTTTGGTTTTTCTTTTGTAGTCTTAATCAGAGCACAAGAATGAATTAGGTTTGTCTTTTTCCTCACTTATCTGTGAAATATACACAATAAATGTTTTGCTGAGATCTGTTGTCAGTGTTTTAAGAGCCCTCAGTCTTTCTAGACCGCACACTTGTAATTGATGGACTCCATTAATTTAATGACATCAAAGCCCAGGAGAGATAAAATGTTTATGTGGAGCATAATCCAAACTGAACACAATTCAAAACATCACTGGAAGATGAAAGCCCATCTCTTTTCATCTGTGGCGACGTGCTTGTTTCTGTCCCTGAGGAGGGAGCGGGGTTATCCTGAACAAATGCTAATAGTATGTTGCCTTCTGCCTGGATCAGTCATTAATCAGTGTGGGAGCCGTCATTATTCCCTTTAAGGCAACCAAGATGCAAAGAGGGAGGAGATGGGGTGGGGTGGCCTTGTATCCTTTAGCCTATATGTTTCATCAGGTGAACATTACAGCTCATTTAAAACTGGAGCTTCTGATCATTTATTTTTGTACTAAAGTGTGAAAATATTAAAATAGCATATAAGAAATATAAAAAAATATATATCATTGCAAGAACTATATAAAATATATAGATTTAAAAGTAAATAGTCATGTAAAATGTAATTAAAAAAAAGCAATTTCAGGTGAGGAATAAATTAGGACATCCACACATTTATTTTTATTTAAAATGGTAAAGCTTTCACATGGGAATATCACATCAGGTACATTGTTAATCTGCATTTTAAGGAGGTGTGCTCCCTATGTTTGAAGAGTGAACATCACAGTGACAGTCCTGTCTAAGGTCTTCAGAAAAAAAAGCTTATGAGTCAGGTGAGGGATTTAAAGAGGTCTCAAAAGGTTTACAAGTGAGCCATTCTACTGACCAAATAGAAATCCGAAAGTGGAAGAAACTCAAAACGACCATCAATATGCCCAGACCTGGCTGTCTTTCATGAGAGGTGCATAAGAAAAAACATCTATGAGGACTAAAGCCTGCCCAAGAGAACATAGACAAAGACCAGGACCTATGGAATAAGGGTATCCACAGATGAGTCTAGAATTGAAAAATGTGGACATCATTTGTCATGTTTCGTGGTAGGTTTGGATCAAAATGCAGGCAGACTGGTAGCAAAAATAATTTAATAATGAAAAAACCTTAAACTTACAGTTTATGGCATAAAGGAAACAGGACATCAAACTGAAGAGAGAAAAATGGCAGAATCCAGCAGTGAACAAAGGAAACCAAGAGTGTTCTTGGTTCTAATGGTTCCAATTCTAATGCAAGTCTGGAGAATGTGTTTCTATCATTCAAAGGTGTGAACTAATTTAAACCTCTGTCCAAAAATATTGACATAGATAAAGAGTGGAAGCAAAAATTGCTTGAGTAGCAACTAATTATGACAATCTAGGTTTAATTTGATTTTGCCCATTTTTTTAGAGCATTATGTTTGTGATAACGAATTAGCTCAAATGTAATATAATTAAAACTTTGGCCACGTTGACAAGAAAGCACTTAGATCCTAAAGCCAGTGAAAACATGTGATCAGTTCTCAAAGAATCAGATAGATAACCAGATGCCAACAAATTGTGAGCGACTCCAAGCAGTAATGAGACAAGAATGGATGACCATCAGTCAGGATTTGGCCCAGATGTTAATATCCAATCACCCAGAGACACACAAACATCCACCTACACACATACAGCTCTCTGTCGTACCTCCAATTAACCTTTCAGACTTTAGCAGCAAACCAGAGTACAAGGAAAGAAAACCTTGCGTGCATCGGAAAACGTCCCTATAGGCGGAATAAAATCCAGGATCTTCCTATTGACAGTCTATACCACTGCTTCACCATGCCAACACTGTTAATACTAATATTCTTTCAACCCATATTTTGTATTAATTTCAGTTCAATTTCATGTGTGTATTATTAATCAAAGACAATACCCATTTGGAAACCTGTTGGTTCTAATGGTGTCCAGTTAAAAACAATGAAATCCAGCTATTATCAAATATAAAGATTGCCTATCTGAATTCATTCACATTTAACCAAGTAAAACCCAGTTCAAAAGTGCCATAATTTAATAAGACGTTTCTCATAAACAAATTAGCCTTTACTTTGGAAGCCTCATCTCATTTGCAGGTTACTATCAAACATGGATACTTGGTAGAATGTTGTATGACACTGACCCCTGCAGGTTGATATAATTCCTGCAACATCTTAAACTTGCAGTTTTTATTCATTAGTAATTTCACTTTCTCCTTTCAAAACAAAATTGTTGCTTTACAGTTGTTGATTTGTCAGTGTTCAGCGAAATGTAATAAAGATATATATAATAAAACATAGATAATCGATCCCTTATAACTGTGTTGTGTTAATTTTGTTGTCATAAAAAATAAACAGTAAATTCTTACTAAACCATATCTTGTGTTTTATTGTCCAGTAGTTTTCAGTTGACATTTATTATTGCACTTAGCAAAAGAATTGAACTTTTAATTTAACTTTTGTTTTAACCAATTGATGTTTTCAGTGGAAAGAAATTGTCAAGATGTTAGCCACTTAACTTGGGCCCTTTTCTCTATGTGGCATTTGAGGAATGCTGACTGACACTTCCTGTTTCCTGTCCATTCAGGAAATGGCAGGGTTTAACCCCTGGCTGCCATGGCCATTCCATTCTCTTATCTTTAAGATACTGCCAGGGCCCCCGTGGGAGACTTTGAGTTACAAGGATGCAAACTGCTGCAATTTAATGTAATTTGTTGCGTTTGAAGGCTTCCTGTACATCGTAGCTTGTGGGCTTTTAACAATCAGAATGTAGGTGAAGTTGCACAATCATTTTGCTGTTTTTGTGGGGTTTTTTTTACATTTATCATCAACACCATTAAAATCATAACCAGTATAAGTGATGATGCAAATGTTAGTTTATGTAGATATTATCTTAGCGTGGAATCCTGAGCATACAAACACAAATGGCTCTTTTTTTATTAGCATTATTATTTTACCTTTATTTATACAGGTGGTCTCATTGAGACACGAGTTCTCATTTACAAGAGAGATCTGTTTCAAAGCCTGAAAGAAGCCTTTCATAGTTCTCCTTTTAAAATGTTTTAAATGCAGGTTGAGGAGAACGTCTTTGGAGTGACTATTTAAGAAATCATAAAGAACTTGGTGCATTCAGAGTCTACAAAGTCCCTGTGACTTAAACAGATGAGCAGTGTTAAACGCGAGTATGTCGGTTCTAATCACTATAAATCCCGATAAGTATAAAAACTTTACCGCAGCAGTAATTTCTGTTTTAAAAGCCCTTTTATTTTCAGATACAATTAAATGAAGAAAAAAAGTGCAAAGTATTGTGCATGTAATCTCAGTCGGTTGCTTTTGGTACCCTGCAGATGTTTCATCTGCAGCCTTTTTCTGTGTAGAGTCCCGCTGTTGATTATGCGGACTCGCATTCCTTTGCTTTAATCAAGAATAAGAGCCATCTATAGCCGAAGCAAAGTGAACATAATGAAATCGTGTTGAAGTTTTTGACTTTGATATGTTTCTGACGCTCATTTCCGTTGTAGATAGTAGAAGCCAAAAATAACTTTGACATTCACTGAGAGGAGTTATTTTATATAAATCATTTGTGAGAGTCACAAAGGAGATGCTATGTGGGTACACACATAATTACCAAGGAGCTTTTCTGTTTTTGCCACCTATGGATGCATCTCATATTGTCCCTCTGTGGCAATAAAAAAATCATTGAGAGTGTTCTGCAGAAAATCAAAAGTGGGCCGTTCCTCGGGTTTTTGTTTCCAGCACATCATCATAATATTGTAGAGTTCCTCAGGACAGTCTTCCGGCTGTGGCATCCTGTAAAACTTGTCCAGGTTCCTGATCACTTCTGGATTGGTCATTCCTGGTTCAAGCCAAGAAAATGTAAAATTAAACTCACATCTATGTGAACTTACTACATATTCCATTGTGTATATATATATTATATAATGTGTTGCACAATACTGTCATCCTTGCCAGTTATCTGTAGCTGAAATCAATCATTTAAAAAGTTATGGTTTCCAAACAACTAAACTGTTCCACCATGGTGTTCCTCTTTAATGTCCTCAATTTAATTTTAGAGAAAATAACACACATTTTCGATGACTGCCCCTCCCCCATCTGTTGCTGTGCACTACCAGTCAGCTGGCTGAAAGAAGGCTACAATCTTTTTCTTTTCTTTCAAAAATTCCAATATCAGTTCAACTGATTGGAAATTTTATAATTCACAAAAAACATGGATAGTCATGGTTTGGAAACCTAAAGTGCCACCTATTGCTCTTATCAGGGTAATGCTCTTTAAAACCTCCAGCTGGCATGCTATGATCTAGTTAGTAAGGTCATTTAAATAAAAGCAGTTAGATCTTGTCATGCATTTTTGTTATTATCATTAATACGAAAGAGAGAAACTGAAGTATCTTCCCCAAGGTTATAATAGCATGGGAATCTTATATCGGTCCATGCTTCCATGTAGTTATTTCTTAATGCTTTTACCTGGATATGGTATTCTTCCATAGGTGACTATTTCTGTTAGCAGGATCCCAAAGGACCAGACATCTGATTTGATGCTAAACGTGCCAAAGTTGATAGCCTCTGGAGCTGTCCATTTAATGGGGAACTTAGCACCTGAATATTGAAGAAGATAAAACGTTTTACTGAGAAATAACTGCAAATATTTCATGTTTGTTTATTCCTGCTTGAAGATTTGTCAGATACAAAGTTTATTTGAATCACATTTTTGGGGTTTGAAAACTTTGAAGGGACCAAAAACAGCCCAGTTAGCAGAGAAGATAGATATCAAGAAGATCTAATTGTTTTAGGTATAGAAATTTCACAGCTAATCACAGTGTGAGGCTTTTTTTGTTTATAGTTTACATGCATGTGTGAATTGCTGAAGTATTGTTTTAAATTAGCCCAGCAGCAGCAATATGACAAATGACTAGTTTGAGATAACCCTTTTTTTACTTTAGAAGACTCTAACAACATCCAGCTCCTTTAGATCACAGTATGGCTCAAAACTTTGACACAGCAAATAAAAACAGTCTCATTTGAAAAAAATATACATACTAATTGTAAAATTCATAATTTAGCTGCATAAAAACTGTGCAACGTAGTAAATTGTTGATTTTAAACTTTAATTTTAAGTTACACAAAGATGCCTTTATGATAAGTTTCTGCTTATACTTCACCTTCCTGTGCTGTGTATTCATTCTCAATGATTCTGGCCAGGCCAAAGTCGGCTATCTTGCAGTGCAGCGTCTCACTGACCAGTATGTTAGCTGCACGAACGTCACGGTGAATAAAATTCCTCTTTTCAATGTACGCCATGCCTTCAGCTATCTGTCATAAAAAAGACAGAAAAGTTGAGATTGTGTTCGCAAATGCAAATGTAAGTGTGAAATGTATAACTAGACACAACAGATATTTCTTTTTGCAGACTTCTGGACATATGGATAGCAGTTTGCATACTGTATGTCTCTGTTTACCCTTGCCCACATTTGTAGCACGTGTGCTTAGTCTAACAGGTGGGCTTTCAGCAGTAAGAGAGTTTAACAGCATGTGCCAAGTATAAGGAAGTTAAAAAGTTTGTCGGAGGGGGCAAAAGACTTCTTGGGTGGGGGGAGTAGATGGAAAAATAGCACGACTTCCTGTCCGGATGTTAATAATTGACGTAACACAGTGCTTTCAAGCCAGTTGAGCGAAAGCCCCACCACAGAAACCACACAGCTTCTGTTGACAGTTTCCATGTGTACTCACACTACAACTGGTGTCAGAGATTAAAATGCAGTCTTAAAGACGTTCAAAGCGTTACTGTAGAACAACTAGAATATAAATAGGCTTTGAGGTCAGAATAAAAGCTAATAAATCTTATTTAGATGGAGGTTTCGGGAAGTCAAAGAGCTAAATGCAATTGTCAGACTGTTGCACACAAAACCTGCCGCAGTTACAGTAACAATGACAACAATTTCTGATTTAGAAATTGACTCATAGGTTATCACTTTGAGGAAAATGTTGTGTTATAGCGTGGACATTTGAGGTCAAGTAATTAAACCAGTTTCCCACCTGCGCTGACATATCAATCAACTTGCTCATCTTGAGATTTTTCCCTGCATCGGTTTTTAGAAAGTCTAGAAGGCATCCTGTAAGAGAGAAAAGAAACACATGATACTGTCTGAAAAAATGCCAGCTTAGGAAAAAGCCAGAGTATAACCATTTTGTAAAAGTGATAATTTATGACATTATGATACACTACAGTACACTATAATGCAACACTATGTGCTACACTATAGTGAGATATGTTACGTAAACCATGTCATAAATGTAATTCACAATGTTTGCATCCACGTGTTTTTCACATGCATGGTTATATTGGTTAAATAAATGTATATTACCCCTTTGACTGAGGCTACGGGCTTAAATCTTTTTTTTAACACAAAAGTAACACAAAAGCTTTTTTTATTTTTCTCTAAATAATGAATACCATTGAGGAAACATGCTAATTAATCTTTCTTTTATTAACCAAGTCCTTATGGAATTAAACGTACCGCAAATAGCTCTACAAATCTTTATTCTAATCAGCTAAATTTCAATAAAACAGAAATAGCAATTTTCTGTATTTTCACAGTGGGTTTAATTTGTTTTGGACTGTAAAGAGAGCAGGAAAACAGGAAAAAATACTAGACCTTAACAAACCCAGACTTTTAGTTGGGGTGGTTAGTCTCAGACCTGGAAATAATTTTGTTACATACATATGTAACTCAATCAGTTATTAAATATATTGGGTGGAAATATCCGAATATTCTCCATTAATGTGAAGATTAAGTGAAAAATATTTAATTCATCCTGTTTTTTCTGCCTTCTGGGCATTTTTTAACTTCTGGACAACACTGTTATAAATCTGAATGCAGAACAATGAAAGGCTGGCAAACAGAGAACATTTCTTCATTTAAATAACCCTTCTACCTACTCAGAAAGAATGTGCCACAGACTATACTACTGTGTCATAGTATATGACGTCCTTATTGTGACTTTTATAGTTTCATTTAACAGTGTTTCCTCTAATAGGAATTTATGCAAATCAATCTACCCCTCTACAAGCAATGTTTATTTAACATGCCTGCAAGCAGCCAACCACACCAAGTTCCTATAAACACTTTCTGTACTCCCTTGACTTTTTTGTATTTTTTAAATTTTATATAAAAGATGTGATGTGTTAATTGCATAAAATTTGTTAGTGTATTTTAGGGGAAACTTTTATTTTTCAGGATTTTTTCCATTCAATTTTCCATTCATTTATCCCATCAAAAATGTATTTTTATGCTGCATTTTAATTTTTATATCTATTTTTCCTCCCTTTTTGTTGAAATCCCTTAAATTTTTTGGCATTATTGTTTTCCCGCAGGTGATAGTATTATTTTCACGTACTATTTCACGTTTTATTATTTTTGCACTAGCAATGGTCAGGATCAATTTTAAAAATAGGTTTTGACACTCCCCAGTTTGCATATTAACCTCATCAGATGGTTATTATAAAACCTGTAGACGCATCCTCAACCGATCATTTATGTACTTTCTTCTTATGTGCATAATATAATAATGACCTACAGTATATTTTATTGATTTCTTTGATTTCCATAATCGATAATGATTCATTAAAAATAATTTGTTACTTTACAGAGGTGTATTGTGTGGCTGCAGCTCTACTGTGATCAAGATACATGTTTCCTTTTGATGCATACAGTTTGATGAGAGAAAATTCTCTACTCTGTTTACAGTTAGTAGTGCAGTCAATAATATATTCCTCCACAAGCCCCTTAATATTTCTTACCATTAACCATAAACTCGGTCACAATGAGAATAGGCTCCTTGGTGACCACAGCATGGAGTCGTACAAGTCGCTCATGCTGCAGCTCCTTCATGAGGTTAGCTTCCTGAAGAAAGGCCCCGGGCTCCATTGTTCCCTCCTTCAGCGTCTTAATAGCAACCTTTTGGGTGTTCTTGTAGTAGCCTGTCAGGATTCATGGAGATTAATTAATAAACTACACTTTTTCAGCTTATGAGACCTCTTTTGCTTATAAATTCTGTCTTACCCATCCAAACTTCTCCAAACTGCCCAGCACCCAGTTTCTTCACCATTTTCAGTGTTTCTCGGGGAATCTCCCATTCATCCTGAGCCCACGGTTGCTTAGGGGCCTTTGACTTACAAGGAGCATACAGCCGTAGACACAACCCATCTGCTGTCTCTGCACCCAAGAATGATATTTTCTAATTTAAAGAATATTTCCATATCTCACTGATGCTAAAGTAAAGTTACCCATATGGAGGAAATTTACTGCCAAAAATCAAGAGCAAATATTCTTAATTTGAGAGCAGGATTTCATTCTGCTTGTACCCAAACTTAGTAATGCTTTCACTCAAAACTAGTAATGCCTGCACTCAAAACGTCTGCTTTCTTTCAAATATACTCTGTTTTCTCTCAAATCTTTGTTTCTGCACTCTGATCTAATGCTTGTTGTATAGATAATTTCTCCTCCTGCTTGCTTCTTCCTCAGTGGGCACAAACTTGGTCTCTGCTCGGATCAAAACTGCGCTCTCAAGTTTTTTCCCTGTTTGCAAATTCTTTTTGCTCTCTCTCAGATTAAAGTCGTAACATCTCCTAGAAACCAGATCAGCCAATAGAATGACAATGTGCAACTGCTAGGTCACAGGCTTAGTTGGGGTGCGCTTGTTTCCTTCTCGTGAGCGTACCTGCGTTGCTACTTCCCTAACACAGGTCATACGGAGCAAAATCTGGAAGTAAGTGTTTCTATGCATCCGGCGCGCGAAATAGCTCAATCTACTTCAATGGATTGCTCAACTCAGCAAAGTACAATGACAACGGATAATTCAAACTATCCTTAAGTGATTTTGAACATTCAGTAGTTTAATATGTACGTCTGTTTCTATCAACATGAACAACATTAAAATAAAATATGACAATCAAACACATCTTTTCAGTGGAAGACATATTTAAGAATTGTAGTGTAAATTTGCTAATTCATCTAGAATATCAAAGATAATGAAGCGCAAAAGCGGAAGCGGAAACAAGCGCACCCCAACTAAGCTTGCGACCTAGCATTTGCACACTGTCATTCTATTGGCTGATATGGTTGCTAGGAGATGATACGACTTTAATCTGAGAGAGAGCAAAAAGAATTTGCGAGCAGGGAAAAAACTTGAGAGCGCAGTTTTGATCTGAGCAGAGAGCAAGGTTGTGCGCAAGGAGGATGAAGCAACCAGGAGGAGAAATTATCTACGCAACAAGCATTAGATCAGAGCGCAGAAACAAAGATTTGAGAACAGAGTATATTTGAAAGAAAGCAGACATTTTGAGTACAAGCATTACTAGGTTTGAGTACAAGCAGAATGAAATCCTGCTCCCAAATTGAAAATATGTGCTCTTGATTTTTGGCAGTAAATTTCCTCCATATAACCACTGAACCAAAACTGTTCTTGTTTCATCTATGATAGTTAAAGCAAATTTGTTTGCTTGCATGAACAACTTTTGTCAGGAGCAGCTGTGCTTTGGCAGCTATCTACCGGGTTCAGCTTTTTTATTTTGTGGTTTAGTCTCAGGAGAGGAAGGACTATCAATATACACTCACAAGAAATACAACATGCATCAAGAGGGTCTAACTTCCTGATTTAATTCAAACTCAGATAGAGATGTCAAAATTCATTGCAGTGAAATATGCATGTCATTTGTGAAGAATAGATTCTGCAACACTAAAATTTATAGATGTGTCCACTTTTATGTGATATAACTTTAAACCTATGATGAAAAAGAAAACTTTGCATGTACGTGAGCTGTAAACTTACGGGTATAGTACTTGACCAGCTCTTGTAAGGACGGGAAGGTGTTGGAGGGAGAGATATAGTAACCACCTTTGTCCAGACAGCGAATCTTGTAGTGTTTTACCACATCTCCTTGTTCTCGGTCATCGTCTCTTATCGACAGCGAGTACGACCCTGAGGGAGGAGTAGATACAAGTGAGCAGAAGGCTGAGTTTTACTTTTTCAAACACTAATTGTTTAAAACCAAAGATTTTTTGTACATTTTTAACTATGCTGCTAATATTAAAGCTTGCAAACTCCCACCTTTAGAGGTCTCACTCTCCCGAACAAGGAAAGAGCCCGGTTTATTTCCAGGAGCTAGAAGCAGTCGTTCGGTCTCCCTTCGACTCAAATCTTTAAAAAACCATCTTCAACACAACAACACATTTGTATACTTTACTTTCATTTCAAATTACAAAATCACAGCATTAATAGTTGCACTTCAAAGTATGAGTAATATCTGATACTGTAGCACCATCTATTATTATCGGCACCCCTGATAAAACATGAGGAAAAGCAAATAATTTCTATTGAAACCTGTTGACCCCGAGATGCCACTTGGGGCCTTCTCCAGGATTGTAGGTCACAGTCTCGGTTATTTTTTAAACATTTTAAAACTTGCTCTGACTTTAGATCTGAGCAAGTTTATTTTCTTGCTGGTATTTCTAGATTTACAAAATGGTTCATACCTCCAGAAGATGTATGTTTAAAATTATCTTTAATTTTTGCCGACATGTTCCTCTGACTGTAAGTAATACAACATAATAATACGTTTTGAATTGGCACAGCCAGAGTCCCGACTTGAATCTGACAGAAAATCCATGGAGGGAGCGAAAGTTTAGGGTGATGGGAAGGGGGCCTTCCAGCTGCAAAGACCTGGACGACAAAATTTCAGTGGAAGCACATGAAAACCTAGCCAATAATAATAAAATAGATTTCATTGCTGTAAGACCAGTAAAACATTTTCCATTGAGCACTGGGAACTTTCAACATCCAATTTTTTTTTATAAAATGTCAATAAAAACATATATATATTTTTTAATCTATACTTCTTTTCTATTATTACATTAAACTACCGGTCTCGTTTCCCACCAGAAACTAATTTCTTGGCTAAATGAAAATAAATTTAAATCTAAATCTACCTGGGGTACGGGTAATTTTCTAACCAAATGAAGATCAACAAATCTACTTTACTTAAATGGCGTCTCTCGCATCTTTCCTGTTTTGATCAGTGACTTTGAAGAGAAACGGATGGCTGCATCACATCATATTTATATACCAACGCAACAAGAAGTCATTGTCTACTAATTACAGGTTTTTAGACACTCCGTTAAACTTGAAAATTTAAGGTAAAATTACAGGACAAAATATTTGAGTTATATTTACTTTATATTTATTTATGATTGGTAATATTGATACCACCATTGAATTTGTTAAAATAAATTATTTCATAACATGGGACTTTCTTCTCCAGTGAATAAATATACCTCAATTAAAGGTAGGATCTTCCTAATTTTTTCAAGATTATGCAACTGCATTAAAAGATAAATTTATTTTAAGCCTTTTACACATATTTACCAGGGGCGCCCATACTCTTGGAGAGTGTAATATGTGGTCTTGATTAGAAATTGTTTCCATACTTCTCCACTTCCAGCGTATCTGCTCGGGCTACATAATTAGATGGAATGAAGCCCTCTTGTTCTGAGAGAAGCGATTTAGCCAGCCACCATTCTCCACTCCTACAAACAAAACATACGACACACATCATTTTTGTTTCCAGGGTGAATGATTTTAACAAATTTAATGGATTAATGGATGGAGACTGGGATGACACTTACTCTTGCAAAACTTTGAGTTTGTCCCCTTTTTTGAAAGGAAGATCACTGCTATTGGTTACTTTGAAGTCATGCAGTGCTATAAACACATTTTCTTCTGAAAAACAAAGATCAGCAATTGTTCTTTAACAACATGCTTTCTCTGCATGCTCCTTAATTCATCCTCTAATTTTGATCGCTGCTTTGTGTCAGAGCTTTGTATTATCAACCAGTGTTTTTTAATACCATTTTAAAAGAGGCGCCCTTTTTTAATTCTGCCATGATGTTAAAAGTACTTTCTTTTGCGTGCAGCCTTGTCTATCTTATTCCCAGAAGAGAATGGAGGAAATTAAGCTGCGATTTTAATCACAGTGTAGCTTTGTGTTACTGACACTAATATCTTGTTGACTGTATAAATGCAGACCCAATACTTTCGAGAAGAAAGCTTCTTGTAAGCGAAATGTTTAGTAATTACCGTTAGATGAATAGGCCTTAGTAGTTCGTTCCTAAAAACAAAGAGAAGGATGTTTTTGTCTTCTATTATTACTAATACAGATTTTATAACTATTTATGGTACTTTGAGGAGATAGAACGTATCCTTTTAGTATTTTACTTACTGTATGGTTTGATGAGTTGGATGTCTGGGGGTTCTTTATTTTGTAAAATTTATTTTCAGCTTCTATTTCTTTCTGGTCACTGCAAGTGCAGCCCATCCTGAGATTAAAAAATAAAGGTACATAAGCTGTGTTGTATGCCAACTACAAAATGCACTGATGACAAGCCTCAAGAAGTTCTTAATATTGTAACAGCACCAGCCAAATTAGCTCATGAGACATGATGAAACATCTTTTTCCCTTACCTGATTAAGCCGATAAGCTTTCTGATTTTCAGTCTCCACTCCTCCTTCTGCAGGCCCACGTCTTTGACCTCATGCCCAGTCTGAAAAGCAAACAGAAAAAAACTACCTAGAAATCATTCAAAGCTGCAAATCTGTCTTTATTAATTCTCTTCAGTTTCATTTCTTAGAAATTAGTCTTCTGATGAATTTAAACCATTCTGAAAAGAGGAAGTTGAAAACACTTTGCTTGGTGGCACTTTAGTGTTGTGTTGCTAAGAACTGATTAAGAAGGTGATTCAGAAATCCACATTTACCTCATCTTATCTACATTAGTGTGAGAACATCATATTTTGTTCCAGACCTACAAGTTGTTGAGTGTTTATTAACATATTTAAAGTTATGTTTCATTCTATGATGGGCTTTAAACTGTTGTAAGTTAAAAAATTCAAAGAATCCTTTGTTTTTCTTTCTATTATATTACATTAACAACTTTCTAATTTGTCTTCTGAAAGGATTTGCTGTTTGCTGCGGAGTATAAACTTTATGGCTCAGGATGCAAATGAGCGTAAATGATAACACTTGTGCCCATTAAACATTGTGCCTCAGCTCATCTTAAAAAAAAACAATTTTATATTTATGCTTTAACAATATTTTACCCTCCTTGAAATTTGGTTTCTGATACCATGAGCAGAGGTCCAATTGACAAAAGTCTTAGCAAAGTTTGGTAGGTTAAGCCTTTAAAAAAGTAGTTGTTACCTAAAGGTAATTAATAGCTTTCTATAGCGTCGACACAAACATTTATGCAAACATTTTAACCTTATTAAGATCTTTTCCCGCCATATTCTTAATGTATATAATTACATAAAGTCATCTCCTTTATCAATTTCTGATTCATAAGTAAAACCTTTAGTTGCATTATCTCTTGTAATTCTTAATATAAATGCATGTGGTGTGTTTCTCCATAATTTACACCGCAATAATTCTAACAGAAGTATTTTTGGTACTTCTTTTGATTCCATAATAATAATAATAATAACACAGGAGGTAAATACCTTCAGTTTGTCCTCAGAGGTAAGTAACCCAGATGCAAAATGTCCTGAGTGTCCTAAATGAAAACAGACTGCTCATCAGCGTGTCACTCTCACTCACTCACTCTAGTTTGGAAAGTTTCTCTCTCTGTCTGTTTCTCTCTCTCTCTCTTTTACACTCACAGTGATCGGACCTCCCCAAGGGACTCTAGTGCAGAGTTTACTGGAAAACAGTCAACAGTTTAGGTCGCTCTGTAATTATTTCTCTGCGAGTTAAACTTCTATTACCTTCAGTCTCTGAATTAATACAACAAACAGTATTTGTCCTCGATCTTAGCATTTACAAGCCTTATGTATCAAAGCTTAATTTCCACAAGGTTTCGCTCCAAACTATATATACAGTGAAAAAGTAACACTGTTGTACTTGTTGTGTTTGTATGGCTACTGAGTGTTAACCTGAAGTGTGGTAAGTTAAACAGGCTGCATGGTTTCCATGACACATTTCTCAGTTCCTCTAGTGGTCTGTGCTTTATCTCTACAGTACATCTTATAAGCTAAGCAAAGTATGCATGCTTACACTCTACTATAGGACTGTCTGCGTGTGTGTGGAGATAAAATGGGGAAGTAGCCCCTTCTTTATTTAACTTATTTATTTTTTTGTAGCTATTAATAGAAGTAGAATATTGCAAAAAAATTTACAACAATCATAATTATATGCAGTCATAGTACAAAGTCGATGAATCCTCTTTCATTTTTATGTAATTGAGGAACCTGATCCTTAACAGAAAACATGTTGTGGAAAGCTAAGAGAGCGCCTTAGTAGTTTTCTCTTAAAGTAACTGACTTAAATCTCTCCCATCACTGTGGAGGAAAGCATTCAATTATGTGCAACTCCCTTAGGATCCTACTTCGGATTCTCAGTAAGGTTTCAGTGACCGTGTTTCAGATTGTTGTCCTGTTTGATCATCCAAGCTATAACTGTCCAGCAAACAGGGTAAAATTTGACTTGAGGGCCCTTTTATATACAGAGGACGTGTCTCCAGAGACATGAATCCTATAAATGGTTTTCACATTTTCTTTACAAATAGAAAATCTGAAAAGTGTGGCATGCATTTCTATTCATTCGCTTTGAGTCAATACTCAAGCAGAAACATCTTTTGCAGCTACAAGTCCTTAAAGGTATATCATATATATTTAGGGTCTGAAACAGTTCTTGCCCACACAAAATGGACGGAGAAAGTCTATGAAGAGCAATTTTCAAGTCTTGCCACAGATACTCAAATTGATTAAGGTCTGTTTTTTAATTGGATCATCCTACAAGATTAATTTATTTTTATCTAAAGCATTGTATTTCTAGCTGTATGTTTAGGGTTGTTGTCCTGGTGCCTTGTATTCAGCTCCATTCATTCAATGTTCCTGCCCCTGTTAAAGAAACAAATTTCCACAACATGATGCTACCACCACTATGTTTTCACAACACAATGTTTTGACAGACATATGTACAGTGTCTGTTTGCATGGCTTATGGGAAACTGCAAATAGAACTTCCTTTGACTTTTTTTTAATGATGGCTTTCCTCTTGCCACCCCTCCATAAAGGGCAGATTTTTGGAGTACATCAGAAATAACTCTGACCTAACCATTGCATCTCCTCCAGAGTTACCATGCGCCTCTTTACTACTTTAATGATTAAGGCTCTCCTTGCCCAACTTCTCAGTTTTAGTGGACAATCGTGTATTGCTGGATGAACTTGTGTCATGCTGTTATTACCAGGTAATACATTTAACAGCACTCAGCGATGTTGCTGTATAATCTAACCTTTCTTTACATTTCTTCACAACTTTATCCCTGACCCACCAGCTATGTTCCTTGGCCTTCATGAGGTTGTTTGTTCACTTAGGTCCTCTGACAAACGTCTTAGGTTGCTGTGTTTATAAATTACAATCATGAAATCTATTCAAGTGGCTGCACTTGTGTTTTTGGGTTTTTTCAGGCAGGTATCAGAGTAAACAAAGCTAAATACACTGCTCAAAAAAATAAAGGGAACACTTAAACAACACAATATAAATCCAAGTGAATCAAACTTCTGTGAAATCAAACTGTCCACTTAGGAAGCAACACTGATTGACAATCAATTTCACATGCTGTTGCAAATGGAATAGACAACAGGGGGAAATCTTTGGCGATTAGCAAGACACTCTCAATAAAGGAGTGTTTCTGCAGGTGGGGACCACAGACCACTTCTCAGTACCTATGCTTTCTGGCTGATGTATTGGTCACTTTTGAATGTTGGTGGTGCTTTCACACTCGTGGTAGCATGAGACGGACTCTACAACCCACACAAGTGGCTCAGGTAGTGCAGCTCATCCAGGATGGCACATCAGTGCGAGCTGTGGCAAGAAGGTTTGCTGTGTCTGTCAGCGTAGTGTCCAGAACCTGGAGGCGCTACCAGGAGACAGGCCACTCCACCAGGAGACGTGGAGGAGGCCGTAGGAAGGCAACAACCCAGCAGCAGGACCGCTACCTCCGCCTTTGTACAAGGAGGAACAGGAGGAGCACTGCCAAAGCCCTGCAAAATGACCTCCAGCAGGCCACAAATGTGCATGTGTCTGCAAAAACGATTAGAAACCGACTCCATGAGGATGGTATGAGGGCCCGACGTCCACAAATGGGGGTTGTGTTCACAGCCCAACACCGTGCAGGACGCCAGAGAACACCAGGATTGGCAAATTCGCCACTGGCGCCCTGTGCTCTTCACAGATGAAAGCAGGTTCACACTGAGCACGTGACAGACATGACAGAGTCTAGAGACACCGTGGAGAGCGATCTGCTGCCTGCAACATCCTTCTGCATGACCGGTTTGGCAGTGGGTCAGTAATGGTGTGGGGTGGCATTTCTTTGGAGGGCCACATGGCCCTCCATGTGCTCGCCAGAGGTAGCCTGACTGCCATTAGGTACCGAGATGAGATCCTCAGACCCCTTGTGAGACCATATGCTGGTGCGGTTGGCCCTGGGTTCCTCCTAATGAAGGACAATGCTAGACCTCATGTGGCTGGAGTGTGTCAGCAGTTCCTGCAAGATGAAGACATTGAAGCTATGGACTGGCCCGCCCGTTCTCCAGACCTGAATCTGATTGAGCACATCTGGGACATCATGTCTCGCTCCATCCACCAACGTCACGTTGCACCACAGACTGTCCACGAGTTGGCAGATGCTTTAGTCCAGGTCTGGGAGGAGATCCCTCAGGAGACCATCCGCCGTCTCATCAGGAGCATGCCCAGGTGTTGTAGGGAGGTCATACAGGCACGTGGAGGCCACACACAATACTGAGCCTCATTTTGACTTGTTTTAAGGACATTACATCAAAGTTGGATCAGCCTGTAGTGTGTTTTTTCCACTTTAATTTTGTGTGTGACTCCAAATCCAGGCCTCCGTTGGTAATAAATTTGATTTCCATTGATGATTTTTGTGTGATTTTGTTGTCAGCACATTCAACTTTGTACAGAACAAAGTATTCAATGAGAATATTTCATTCATTCAGATCTAGGATGTGTTATTTGAGTGTTCCCTTTATTTTTTTGAGCAGTGTATTTATTCAAGGCACACTTTTCAGAATTTTGTTGGAAAAAATACTTAATAACCATGCTATTATTTTACATTTATGATCTACTTTCTATTGGTCCTTCAAATAAAATCTGAAAAGTTACATGAGTATAAACACTTTTATAAGTCATTGCAGTTTCATTTTGTTGTGCTGTGAATACTGCCAAACATCTCCCCTTTTGCACAGTTTTCCTTAAATTTTATTTAATTAAAACTGTGTACATCAAAAAACAACATTTTACCTCTAGCATAATTTTCGAAACAAAGAATATTTCATTTTTTTATTCTCTCCTGAAGGTAAAGATTCAACATCTTTGGTAAAGCCTGTAAACTATGAAATCTAGATTGTTTGCTGTTTTTGTTTGTTTCTTTTTTACAGCATTACACCAAGAACTCAACAGATGAGCTTGTGCATTTTTATTGTGAATAATCATTTTCGAAGTAGATTGAGGAACTAAAAGCAAATTGGAAAAAAATGTTTTTTATCTCATATGCTGGAAAACTAATTGTAGAACTTAAAGAAGTTGCATCTACTTTTTACCTTGATTGTATTTTGTCTTATGAGGAGCTAGCAAGTTACTGTATTAATTTTTAATTGCTGCTGTTGCTCAGTTTGGACACCAGGAGGTGTAAACATTCATGCTTTAATCCAAGACCCTCCTGCAGGCCATTGCCTTTTTCTGTCCGTTTCAACAAGCTCTTCCTCAAATTATTCAATTTCTATTCATAACTAACCCTTACGGTGACCTCATACAGAAAGATGATTCTATGAGTATTGGGCTTTGGGGATTTTCATTGTGTTTTTTTTTTTACATCTCTATGCAGGGGGGTGGAAGTGTCCAGATGTGAATGTAGTTGCAAAGTCAGTCAAAAATGCAAACTTGTATGTGGTCAATCCATCAAAGTATAACAATGCTTTGGTTTTTCCACTCCATACAACACAGCTAACCAGCTCTTTCCTTTTCTCACCACACAATACACAGAGGAGGGAATTCTCCCCTCTTCTTGAGTGAGACAATGAACACAACACAGCACGTCCTGGAGCTACATGTCAGTAATAATGAGCCTATAATGTGTGCTTATTGTTGGTAACATACTGTGGAAAGGTGTTGAGAATGACTAATATCATTCACATTATCCTGTAACCTGAAAGTGCAGGGGTGAATAAATCTTGCAGCACTGGAAGTGTTTGTTTCCTATGGGTGGGCTTAATACAACACACAACGTGGAGATATTACTCTCTGGGCAACACTTCACAGGTTTTTGTTTGGACCACCTGTGCTTTGTGTGTTGACTGTGCGGTGGTGTAGTTCTCTGACGGAACAACCTCACTTGGCTACACGCATACACTTACAAACAGACACACACAGAGGCTGCAGGTGCATGGTGAGGGTTATTGAGTGTGTCCTGGTTCCTAACTGTTGTTCCTCTTTAAACTCCTTTCTTCTAGTTTTTCCATCAGCCCTTGTTTTCTTCCCAGGGCTTGGCGGATGCTTGTATACGGCTCTGTTGGGGTCCCCAGACATTGCATCCTGCCTGCAAAAGGGTCATAAGTGGCCCCACAGGATAACCTGAACAACACTGGGAAAGAAAGGGAGTGTGGGTCTCTTCTGGTAATGTAGTTCTGACCACCTCTGTGCCAAAAACATATACATGCTGCCAACTACTGCTTTCAGTTCCCATTATTAATGTGAGTGTGCACTATATGAAACAGAAAATGTCTCCTGTGTGCACTTGTGTGAATGTTACAACTGTGTGTTTGTATGTGTGTGTGTGTTTGTGTGTGTGTGTGTGTGTATTATGCAAAGATAGGCCAAATTAAACATTTGAAGGAAGTTATGCATTCAGTTAGTTTATCAAAGCTTTGATTTATTCACAAGCACACTCTTTGCAGCACACACACGCTTTCCTTAATTTTGATCCCCCACTGCATCACAAGAGGCCCCTTTTTGACTTCCTGTCTGTGTGGGAACCATTTCTATCCTCTGTCACACATGAAGTGAGAGGTCTTGTTTCTCTATTTGCTATAGAGACAAAGTGATGGACAATAAAAGCAACAATTGAGCTGCATGATGAACATTGACTAATGCTCTCCCCAGAGAGAGACACTTAATTTTCCTTTAATGTAATATCAGTAGCTGTTTTGCAGATTTTACTACATAAAGTTCATTGTTTCGTGTATTTTGAAAGTTTAGTGGACAACGTAGTGATTGGATCAACCTTTTCTCAATAGAAACCATATCTGATGTTCCTACTGACATGAAATCCATACAAGATTTAGGTAACAACCTAAGGAATCTGCAAGCAACACAAATTAGTCCGTGAAAAAAGTTATGTGAAGTGGAATGTCGGGGGAAATAAGTGTAAATACTAAACTTTTTATATATTTGGTAGAAAATCCTTTATTGCTAACGACATGTTTAAAACCTCTCCTATATAGAGAACCTGGTTGCATGCATTGCCAAGGTGTGATTTTGACCCAGCCGTCTTCAGATCTTGAAGGTCCATCGCCCTCTTGTATGTTCTCTGATCCTCAGTTCTTTTCATAGATTTGATTTAAGCTTATTAGGTCATTCTACCAAGTTTATTTTTTATTCTACCGGCTTTATTCTTTGTCTGAAACTAGCTGAGAATTTTCTTCACTCTTTATTGGACCTTTGTCTTTCTGAAAAATCATTGTATCTTATGATTCTTAGTAAGAATGTCCTGGAACATTTATCCTATCATCTTTCCTTCAATTACATGAAGTTTGGCTTCAATCTGTTTTTTATATAGCAGTGCAGTCAGTAAGCATTCATGGAGACCACAGTGGTTGAGTGCTTTACTGATTGTTTAAATGGAAAAACTGTTTCTGTGATTTCCGGGTCTATCTAAAATCCTTTGTGTGTAATCCGTGGCTATTAAAATAATCTTCTGATTCATCTTTGGACTCCTCTGATAGACGTCTTATGAAGAACACCTGACTAGTTGGTTATGAAACATTGTTCTTCCTATTTTCAGATTTTGGCAGCAACAGTGATCTCTGGGATATTCAGAAGGGTAGAAATATGTCTGTAACCAACGCCATCCACTTGTTTTGTAACAACATTAATGCAAGAGAGAGAGTCCTTTACTTTTACTCATCATGAGATGCTTCATGTGCAATATGTTAGACTTCATAGACGTTTTGGCTTTCTGTGCCGTTTTGTACTTCCTTTTCTTCATGATTTTAAAACATATCTCATCTGTATATGATCATGACATATTTTCTGATTAATCTTTTGTGTTTTGCATTTCTCCATAGTAATGTAGCATTTCTTCATACTAGTTAGTCTCTTATTAAATTTACTGCAATAAAGTTGAAGAGAGCTGTTTAGGTTGGTTTGAAAGACGCAATGCTGTTGGGCTCTGCACAGCTGTAGCTGGATGCAAATCTTTGCAGCTGGTCCACAGGCAAGTTGCTTTGAGGTAAACATGGCTGCGGGAAAGCCCCGTATTATTGTGCTCCGGATGACGTTCCTCACTCTTCCAGTATTTACTGTGGAAATTACTGCCAACGGCCAGCAAGCAGGTGCTTCCTCAAAAACTCTCTGCTTATCCAAAGATTTGAAGATTGAATTAATCTCAAAGTGTCAAACTCTCCAGCAGCATGTTTCTGTTTTTCAGGCTCAAAAACTCAGATTGTTTAATAATTTTCTTTATGCTTATTATAGCCTACCTGGTTGTATTTCCTTTTTTTATTATCCAAATAGAAAATATGATAAATTGCAGAAACTAATAGCAGACTGAGTTATGTCTTTGAGGTTATGTTAATGTTTGCATAATAATAATAATGATAAATAATAATAATAATAATAATAATAATAATAATAATAATAATAATAATAATAATAATAATAATAATAATAATAATGTTTAAACCTGCTAAACTATTCATTTTAAGCAATTGTTCTTTATACATACTTAGCAAGCTCTTAAACACCTTAAACACTCAATTTATTTGCACAAATATCTTCACAGAGAGGAAAAAGTAAATATATGAATCAAAAAAATAGTAAATAACATATCACCATAATATCACATCCATGTGTGTAATTGCATATTTATTTGTTTCTGTGAAGAGTTCTGATAGATTGACCAACTGTCCAGGTTGCTCATTGTTCATGTCCTATGACCAGCACCCCACAGAGTGATAGAGGGGTAGAAAATGGATTGACAGATGGAAAGCTTTTTATAATTATTGTTTGTGGCCACTTGGGGGCAGAACAAATCTTACATAAAGGTCTGACATCAACGGTTTGTTGTTGTTTTCATTTGAAGTTTTTACTGAGTTGAAGATCAGAAAGCAATATTATCTTTCTACTAAAAACTTTCTAAAACAATATGATGATAGGATCATTATTCTCTCCTTTCAACCTTGCATTTTTTAGCTCTATCAAATTATTTTTATTTTATCCATATTTATCCCAAGCTCCTTGTAATAATACTTGTGATTACTGCTTTCCTTTAACAAGTTGGACTATCAAGTAAAGTCCCAGTCATTTAGAACAACTGCTTAAATTTCCATTGTTATGCAAACTGTACACCTGCATTTATGTGTCAATTAGTCTGAAATTTATAAGTTTTTCAAGTACAATTCTACCCGATAGTAATGAAAAACCTGGATGACCTGTAACAGTGTTTGGTTCTCAAGGTGCTGTGACACTGTACTCTATCCTGCCATGTATGCTGGTGTTTTGAAAAACCCGTTACACGGTTCCCAGCATGAGGAAATGAAGAAGATTGATGATTATGGGTAAATCTTCATCTTTGCACACAGTTTCTCCAGGGCGTAGTATGAGATTGTGTGAAGTTGTTGTTGGGGCATTGCTAAGACATTTGCATAGCATAGCAATTTGTTGCAGACACACAATATACTTGCAATATATATGTTGTCTCTAAATTGGAATTTTTAAAAATGTGTATCAGCCTGTTTGTAACTATAATATATATATTATATAATAGGATCAAACTGAACTTTATGTTATTGATTGAATGTGTTTCTGACTATTAAACTCACTTGTAACTGCAAAGAAGTGAATTGCATTTCACAACATTCGAACTGAACTTGTAACTGAAATTTAAACTATTTTAGAGATTTTTAGTGTTGGCAGTATTGGGTTCCTTAAACATTTGTAGATGTTGTATAATGTATGAAAATTTTTAAAGGATCTGTATCACTGAGCAAGTTGCTACATCTGTATGCCACAAGCTGCAGAAGAGCTGGTTTGTGCAGCATTTATTCATATTCATTTTTTGTGTTGTTTCTTAACAAAACAAAATTAAAAAAAGCAATCCCTTCAGCTCAATTAACAATTATTCATTGTGATCTAATATTTCAAAATTAAACATTTAATTAAACACTATTAAGCGTGTTAAACCCAAGTCCAAGCAGGAGCAGACTGGCCACCATTGTGTTAGGCAGTCAATCAGAGTGACACCAATTATCTGTGTCACATGACCACATGAGACTGTAACAAGAAACTGTAGGAAAGGCACATACATCAACTCTGTCTGGGGTTCACTGCAGAAAGATAATAAAAGGATTCTCCGTGGGGATCCTGACACCCTCCTGTAGTCACCATACTGCATAAGGAAGTTAAATAATGATGCATGTAATATCTTGCATAAAGTAATCAGAAACATGGATCAAAAAAGGTCTTCAGTAGACTGTATTCATCATTATAATATCAGCTCAGTGTTTTGCTCCAGAAAATGACCACTCACAGAATGTCATACAAAAGCTTCATTGTTTCATAGTTTTTTATTTTTGGTCATTTGTGACGTAGCATTTTAGCACAGATAATCTAGGTGTTATCCACTTCTTAGCCAGTCGGACCATAATGTCATTCATCTCTTACCGATATATCGCCAAAAGATGAAAAGGGAGAATCCTGCTGTTAAGGACAGTGTCGGACAACGGGCTCTGTCAATGAACTGAGTACTAGTTTTAAACTCACTGACTGGGACTTGTGTTTTTTTTTTTTATCAAGGAGCTCTATGATAATAACTCTGAACTGATTAATTTTACCATCACCAGTGATTTTAACAACAGCAGTTTTTGTGTTGATCATATTATTAAAATAAGAAAAGTCAGAATCTACCCACACAATAAATAATCCAATTTGATAATAAAGAATTGAAGCATCTTTTAAAAAAGAAAGAAGCTTTTAAGGGAGGAGATATTTAGAAGGTGAGGGAATTATAAAAGCTAAAAGAATGATTGATTAAGAAAGCAAAAATAAATTACAATGATATGGTTGAGCAGGGACTGAGGGGTCTGAACACAATAATGGGAAGAAAACAAAAAGATTTTCCTCAGTATGCTGACCCTATCGGCAATGTTAATTATTTTAATACCCATAACTCTTAGTTTGACAAACATGATTTCATTGATAAAATTTCATCTGTTTGTGCAGCTTTGATACCTGGTCCTGTTACATTAAACCATCAGGAGGTAATTTCAGTTTTTGAGAAAATAAATTCCAATTAAGCCCCTTGGCCAGACAAAATTAAGGGTCAGGTCCTCAAGGAATGTGCCAAACAATTGGGTCCCATAGTATTTGAGAGGTTTCTTAATGCTGGTTTTACCCCTCATGCTTGGAAAATGTCATTTATTGTCCCTGTGCCTTAAACAGCACTTTCAAAAGCCCTAAATGATTTGAGACTTTTACATCTCTAATAAGGGGGCTGCACGGCGGCATGCGGTGGCTCCCCGTGCATGTGTGGGTTCTCACCGGGTACTCCGGCTTCCTCCCACAGTCCAAAGACATGCCTGTTAGGTTAATTGGTTAATCTCTCTAAATTGCCATGAATGAGTGTGTGCATGGTTGTTTGTGTGTTGCCCTGCGATGGACTGGCGACCTGTCCAGGGTGTACCCCCCTCTCGCCCATAGACTGCTGGAGATAGGCACCAGCTTCCCCGCGACCCACTATGGAATAAGCGGCAGAAAATGACTGACTGACTGACATCTCTATTAAGCAAATGCATAGCATGTCTGGTGAGTAAAAACCTCATGTCCTCAGGGACCAACCACATAGACCCCATGGAGCTTGCTTACAGGGCCAATGGAGGCACAGAGGATGCCAATCTCATCCTTCTGGGTAACATACTTTATCATCTAGATAAGCCTCAGACATATGTATGTGTATTTTTCATGGACTTCCCCCTTGCCTTAAATACACCTATAACTGTATGGGAAACATCAAGCCCAAGTTTTGAAGAGAAATGTCAAATATTGTTTGGAATTTTCACATCTTACATTTCTAAGGATGATGACAAAAATGAATAAAAATACCATTTTACAATTTTTTATTTTTGAAGTTGTTACAGTTTCTGCAGTACACTGTTGCAAAGAATAATGCACTTTCTGACTGAGAAACACAACTGCATACTCTAAGAACAGACCAAAATCAAAGTATGTGTTATGATATTATAAACAAGCATTGCTCCCTGCCACTTGTGCAATATATGTGTCTGCTGTAATGTGTTGAGTTTGGAAATATGCTTCCACTGAATATTAACTGTCATCCAATTTTATTATGACTAGAAAAATATATAACTTTGTTTAAAATAGAGGTATTTTAGATAAAATATGATCAAACACAGTTTAATCCTACAAATAGAATATAACCAGCCACAACAGAGTACATGCACTACAGCAATATACAGTTATGGAAACCTTCTACATACAGCATATACATTCAAGTATTTCAGATTTCTTTTCCATGCAAATGTATGAGCAGTAGTGTAGATTCAAATTCTAAAACAAAGTGCATGCAGTTTTTTGGTTTTTGCTTATCTGAAACTTTTAATACAGTAAATCCTCTGTTCACTTTTCAGATCTAAGCAGTCTTTCTTACAAATATCTGATTTAAAATAATCCAGGTAATTTACAACTTGTAGTATCATATTAGTCATGCTAACCAATCTTTTGATGTTCTTTGTCACAGTCAACTTATACCTTTTTCAAACTGTTTGACTCGAGGCTTGTAACATCTTCTTGGCCATGTATTTCAGGTTCAGAATCTTCAATATCAGCATAAGCACCATCCTCTGACTCAGTTCTCTCTTTTCTTAAAGTATCTAGAGGGATTAATAATGTTTTCTTGGCAGCTCTCTTAGTTGCATCTGAACTCTCCAGCTTGTCTGCAGCAAAAGACGTCTGTTTATGTTTAGTGTCTTCTTCAGGTTCCGAGTCTTCCTCAGCTTCATCTTCTCCATCAGCTGAGTCTCCTAAGCTTTCACTACAGCCTTCATGGGGTGTGTCACTATCTTCATCTTCCTTTTCAGTAAATTGTGGTTCATTCTCTTCTTCAGATCCATCTGTTACTTTATTATCTTCGTGTCCTTTAGAAGCAGCTTCAGAGCAATCTTCACATTTGGACTCAGATTCACTTTCATTTTCAATTGATTCAGATTCTTCAAGAGGTGTTTCATCTTCTCCTAGTTTGTCAACATTACATGTTTCAACATTTTTGCTTTTTTTTTCTTCTTGAAAATCTTCAATACTTTCTTCCACTTTTCCCGATGATTGAAGTTCTTTGGCCAACACCAGTTGTTCAACATGTTCAGCCTGACTTAAAGGCTCGTTTTCATCAGGATATTCTTGTGAAGTCTCAACTGCAATCTCATCTTCAGACTTGGCTTCTGAATCCTTGTCTCTCAACTCATCATCATCTTTAACTGTTGATGTGTCTTCATGACCCGTGGTTTCACCTGTGCTTGGTCTTAAATTGTTTGCAGACTTTTCATCATCTATTGCTGAACTGTTGCCTTCTTCCTCAGATTCATTTTCACTCAGAGCTTTGGAGCTTCCTTCGATTTGAAATCCAGGATCAGTTTCTTCAGAACCACCAGATTCTTCACCATCTGTTGTTTCTTCTGGCTCTTTTTCCTTTGATTCATAGGGCTTGTTGATTTCGTGTTCTGTGTCTGCAGCTGATGTTTCATCATTTGAAAAGGCATCATCTTCTGCAGAGTCACTCTTGCTTTTAACTGTATCTTCCTCCTCCGCATCAGTAGCGTCAATACTTTGTTCTTCTTTAAGCTTGTCTTCTTTCTCTTCATTAGTCTTATCTCCTGAGTCAGATCCCTGCCTGCTCATGGCTTCTTCCACTGCATCCTTACCAGATTCATTTTCAACTGTATCTGCATTAATCTCATCTTCTTCACTGTCATCTTCAGCTTCACTTGTGAGAACAAGATCATGTCTATTTTTTACTTTAACAGGCTGCTCTTCACAGTCAACCACTTCTTCCTCTTCTACAACCTCATTTTTATCCAATTCTTGTACACTTGTAGCTGTCACAGTTGCTTCATCCCCAGTCTGCTCAGCTTTTGTATCATTTTCAGCATGTTCATTCGATAATTCACTACTCATGTCATCATTGTCCTCTGCAGTTTCATCGTCATTTGTGATGCCATTTGTGTCTTCTGCAGAATCACTCTCACCAGCAGTGCCAGTTTCTTCTCCATCATCAACTGTTCCTGCTTCTTCACTTATTTCAATGTCTGTTCCATCTGCTGCAGTTTCATCTTTAGCAACCTCATCTTTTGATTCACCATTATCAGTAGAGATCTTATTTTCAGTGGTTCCTCCTTTATTGTGTTCTTCTGATGATTCATCTTCTATTGATAAATTCCTGTTTTCATCTCCAGGCGCATTTGCACTGATGGCAGAAAGCTTTTCTTCATCTGTGCCTGTTCCTTCTTCCTCTGCTGCGTCTTTCTCAGATTTATGTTCACTTGCAGCGGTCTCTGATTCTTCATTTTCATCTTCACTTTTCGTTGAAGAACTCTTGAGAACATCTGCAGCTTCCATCTCCTCTTGTGGATCAACCTGTCTTGCTTCCTTGTCTTTTTCATCACCAGATTCTTGATCAGTTCTAGGTGGCAAAACCGTTTTATGTTCTCCTGTGACTGCAGGGTGATTTTGAACACCCATCCCATCTTTTGCCCCTTCATCTGGTCCTTCAGAAGACTTAGCTATAGCTGCTTCATTCTCATCTGGGGAATCATCTGAATTCACAGGAGAAATTGTCTTTTTCTCATCAGCTATGCTGCCCTCCTCAACATCTCTTTCAGATGTTTTAACCTCAGATTCTGCCTCATTGGTTTCTTCTGCGTCTTCATATCCAACTACAGTGATTCGATGTTTCTTCAGTTCTGCTTCATTTATAACAGAAAGCTCATCTTCAGTTGCTTCTTCCTCTTGAATACTTGATAGTTCATTAATTGTAGTCTCCTTTTCATCTTCAGTTTCATCTCCATCACTGGTGCCACCTGACTCCTCCACAGAGTCATTGTCCCTGGTGGTACCATCCCTGGTTTCTTCCATGTCAGAATTCTGGTCAGTTAAAGTTGCCACAGGAGTCTGCTCTACAATCATATCTTTCTCAGAACCATGTTCACTTGTGGCTGTTGAGGATGTTTCTGCTTTTTCATCGTCTGACAAGGTTGCATTAGATGTCATCTCTAAAAAGCTCTCCTCATCCATTTCTGCCTCCTCATCCTCTTCTTCGCTGGATTTCACATCGGTTGTTTGTGTTTTATTAACCTCAACTGCAGGTTCGTTATCTTCAGCCTCGCTACAATCAGCCTCTTCTGATGACTCATTTTCGCTTAAGACTGTAGATATTTGTACCACGGCAATTTCAGCATTGCTTTCTTCCTCTTCTGTCCGATCCTTTACCATTTCATTAATCATAACTGTGTCATTATTCTCTGCATTCATTATTGATTGTTTCTTCTTTTTCCCTTGAAGAACTATTTGCACCAATGGAAGCAATTTCCCCTTCAAATTTAACCAATCCTTCCTTGCTTCACCATGGCTAGCAGTCAGTTTGGTTGATGATACTTCTTTCACTAAAGCATCTTTCCCTTCTTGCTCTGACTCTTCTTTACTTTGTACTTCAGTGTTTGCATCAGTATCATTAATTTCATTTAAATGGTTAGGTAATTCCTTCGTAGCAGCAGTGATATATCTGTGCTCAGAGGACATGGTTTCAGTTATTTCTTCTTCATCCTCATCCACAGACACTCTTCCCAACATATCTATATCTTTTTCTGCCAGTTCGATATTTGCATTGGATCCACTTTCTACACTTGGGGTTATTGCATTGTCAGTCCCTTCTTCTGACGCTGTTTCAACTCCTGATGTAATTTCTCCAACTGTGCTTGTGGCTCCACTCTCACTTACTGGTCTTTCATTTCCTGCTTTGCTTATCTCCCCTTCATTGTCTATAGCAAAGTCTTTACCTGTTTCTTTAATTGTTGCCTGGCCATCTTGGCTGACATTGTCTTTTTCCTTTTCATCTGCTGAAAATTCAGGGGGTTTGTCTCTAACTTTGTACACTTCATTGGATTCTATTTCTTTCGTGGCCCCAACAATAACTTTTTCTTCAAGTGTTTCTACTGTTGTGTCATTGTCATTTGCACAGGGAGCTGCCCAATCAGTTGTGGTTTTCATCAGCAGAATCGTTTTCAGGTCATAGTCCATAACAACAGGTGCAGTTCTTTTGACTTCTGCTGAGAGAGGTGGTCTGGAAGTAAGTTTTTTCTCCACACATGTTTCACACAGACAGTATTCTTCAATATTTTCACCTCGCTGGTCACTATCGGATGTCCCTGTTGTTGAATTGCTTTTTTCAGTTTGTGAATCCATTGACTGTTGTTGCTTGATCTTCATCCTCCGTCTTCGCTCTTCTGTTTGTTTAGTTGAACCTCTGGATATTGCCTCATTAGGAGGTTTTGGTAACCCTGCTCTGCCTCGGATTTTCCTCACTTCCCTGTCAATGCTTATTTGAATTTTTTTGTGCACCTCACTTTTGAGTTCATCTATCATCTTGTCAAGCTGATCAGTATCTTCCAGGCTCCATCGATTTTTTAACTCTTTCATTGCACTGATATAATGTGTCATAAACTGCTTTTCTATTTTATTTAGCAAGGTCAGTACCCACACTGGATCAGAATCTTGAGACAGTCTCTTGGAGACTTTTTTGTCATTAACGCTGGATTCTCCAGAACTCTTGTTTGAGGATGATGGTGTTTCAGGAAGTTCTTTTGGACTATCAATGGTTCTTATTGTTTTATCTGTGGCTGGGTCATCCTCCTCCTGCTTTACTTCTTCTATTTCAGGTTTCGACTGGGCATCTGTTTCATTGCGTGCTTTGTCTATCAGAGTCAAACTGTTCTGATGTTGCAATCCATCAACGTTCACATCATTACTGCTCTTTACTCCATCACTACTCTTCCCAGAACCAGTAGATCCACTGTTTACATCCACACCAGATGATGAGGTGTGATTGTACTCACCCTCAACAGAATGATGTTCAGTAGTACTTTGTATATGTTCCTTTTCTGGAGGATCTGAAAGCCAAAGAGACTGAAGAATACTAATAAGTTCCTGGTATCTTTCATTTTTTTCATTTGCATTCTCAGGGTCATAGTCCATTATTCGCAGCTTCACAAAGCAGTCTAAGAGACCTTTAGCTGATTTACTTAACTTACGCCCATACACAGGTGAGATTTCTGGTAAACTGTTGCACCTGTCAAGCTTAGAGTTTAAAAGTACCTTCATGACTTGTATGGAGGAGCTGAACATTTCTGAGCCGCATTCCCTCTGAGTATAGGTTTTATCTTCATTTGGTGACTCTGTGCTTTTTTGGCTGTCATCATTGTGGAGATTGTCCATGCCATTTACTTGTTTTAAATTTTCAGCTTCAGATTCATTCCTCTCAGCATCTTCTGTTCCATTGGCTTCCTCAGCTGCAACATTATCTTTTACTCCATCACTGTTTTCATTAGGTTCCTCCATATCATAAAGGTCACTCTCTGTTGGTAAGGTTTTGAGCCATTCATTTACCACCTCTGTGGGGGATGCATTTGGTAAGATAGATGGAACCAGCTCAAAGTCACCAGCATCCATATCACTTTTATCAGAGACAGTGTTTGCAGCTTTGAGTGGACCGTTTACTATCCTCTTTGAAACATGAGATTCGGATTCTCCAGGGCAGGAAGTTTCACAAATCTCTTTTATATTATCTGAACACGACAGGGTATGTGAATTGTCACTTTCAGCTAAGTCTGCGTGGCAAATTATGGGATGCTTATTTGGACAAATGTCTGCATTTTCTGTATGCTGCCTTCTTGACCTTTTGGTCTTAGAATGTTTTTTATCAGTTGGACCATCTTTGACTTCTTCATACAAACAGGGTGTACTGTCTTCTGTAGGAGTCACATGTTCTCCAGTGTTCCTAGAAACCACACTGGCGGTGGACACATCTGATACATTGGTTTTTTTGGACTTAACAGACAAATGTGAGTGCGCACTCAAAGAACTTTGTGATTTTCTTGCACTTTTTGCTCCTTGAATTGCTGAGGTTTTTGATTTTTTTGAGCGCCCTGAAGCTTTGGATTTTAATGATGTAGCAGTAATTGATCTGTCTTCACTTTCCTCAACTGTAACATAAGGGACTTCAGATCTGCTTAATGCTTCAGATAAATCTGATTTCGTTGACACAGGACTACCTGTCCTCTCTTCCACATATTTAGAACTTTCTTCAGATAGAACAAAATCATATTTTGATTTTGGGGATTTTTTTGATGCAGGACTCTGAGTTCTCTCACACTTCTCTAAAGCATCTGCATCACTGTGAGCATCAGATTCTTCAGTAGGTATATCAGGATCTATTGATTTGTCATCATCTTTCCTAATCCCCTCCGTAGGGGTGATGTGAGATCTGTTTGACTGTATGGTCCTCGAAGAAGCGTCAGACTTTATTGACAATGCACTGTGAGTCCTTTGTGATTGATCTTCCTCATTGGCTGTCTGTGAATGTGAAGCTTTTGGTTTTGTGGATACCGATGATACAGAATTTTCAGGAGAACGGTCCAAAGTTTCAGAATCATTTGATCTGCCATCTGAATGCCTTGATGTTGTTGATTTGATGGATGAATTACTGTTCATATTTTCCACATTTTTTTGTTCACCTGGTTTTTGTAACTTACAGGATTTTGTAGATGTACTGGACTTTGTCGTTTTTACATTAGCTGAGATGTTAACTGATGACCTTTCATTGGTATTTTCTTCATTGAGAATACTATCAGAAACATCTGAACATCTGGACTCTTTTGAACAACCAGAAACATTTGACTTGGTCATCTGGGATGACGACGAGTTTCCTTGCCCTTCAATATCTGGAACAACAATTTCCTGTTCAGATGGGATGTTAGAAGCTTTTGATTTTGTAGATGTTCCAGAAACATTTGACATTGCTGATGTTGCTGATTTCGCTGATTTGATTGACAAATTGCTTATTGGTCTTTCTACCTGATCAAGATCACATGCACATCCCTCTGTTGAAGCAGCTAAAATCTTTGACTTATTTGACTTTGCAGAAAATGTTGACTGTGCAGACATTGCACTAGGTGAATCTGGTCTTTTCATGATTTCATGACCTGGGATATCAGTTGAACATTTCGACATGCCTGATCTTGCAGAAATATCTGACTTGGCAGAATGGATTGACATTGAACTCACTGATCTGATTTCATTGTCTTCTTGAGATGTATCTTCGTTACCACTTTTAGAACTAGGCTCACAAGTAACAGCAGAGACATTTGATTTAGCAGATGTCGCTGATCTGGCAGACATACTGCTTGGATTTCTGTCTTTATGTTTGCCATCTTCTCCATGTTCTTTTACTTTACAAGATTTTGTTGAAGTAGTTGACTTTGCCGTTTTTGATGATAGAGCACTGTTTGTTTTTTCATGACTTTCAGTTCCCTTTTTATACATTTCCACAGTTTTGCCAGACTTTGGATCAGAAATATTTGACTGGACTGATTTTGCTGAAGTGTGTGACTTTGCTGATTTAGCAGATGAAGCACTTGGTGGTCTGTCTGCAGACTTTACAGATTTCTGAGAAATGCATGAGAGGACTGATTTAGCTGAGGTGCTGCTTGGTGGTCTTTCATGATTTTCATTTTCATTATTGTCATCGTCAAACCTTTCACATTGCGACCTAACTGACTGAGCAGACACTACACTTATTGTGCTTCCTTCACTCTCCCCATCAACAATTCTTGCATCACAATTGTCTGCACTGTTTTCCAAGTGGACTTCATAAACCTCTGATCTTTTGGATAAATTTGATTTTGCGGATCTCCCTGATTTGACTGACAGATTACTGGATGATCTCTCTGTGTGTTTCTCATGATCCAGGCTTGCTGACTTGGTTGATTTGTCAGAAATTGATGAATTTGTAGATTTGACTGACATGACACTTTGTGTCCTCTCTTCATCTTCACTGTCTACCTCCTCAGGAAGAGCAGGTATTCCAGGCGCTACTTCAGAAATATTTGTTATCTCTGATATCAATGAAGCATGTGACTTTTCTGACAAAGCACTTGCTGTTCTCTCTTCACACTTGATAGAAATATCTGAGACTCTTGACTGGACTGAACCTGTTGACATGCTGCTCCGTGCTCTTTCTATATTTGTCTCTTTGTCATTTTCTTTATCTGAAATATCCAATCTTTTTGCAACTGCAGAATCAATGCAACATTTTGATCTATTTGATTTTACAGAGGTATTTGACCTAACTGACTGCGGTGATAAAGGTTTATTTTCAGTGCCATTTTCTGCACCTCTTTCGTCAGGATCAGCTGCCTTATGTTTCAAACAAACTTTGGAAACTAATGTTTTCCATCCTTTAGAGACATTTGATTTTGTTGATTTTTCAGATTTGGCTGACGGATTGCTTGGGGCTCTCTCCACATTTTCATCATCATCAACCATTTTTTCATCTCCTCGAATATCCAGTCCATTTGACTTGGTAGATTTGGCAGAACTCGCTGACCTTTCACTTTTGCATGAGAGCATACTCTCTGCTCTTGTTTGTGTTTGTCCAATGATGTTACTTTCATTAGGACTTTTTCCTGCATAAACTTCAGTAGTACTTGATTTAAAAGATTTAGCTGACAAAGAACTTTGTGTTCTTTCTGCAGACTTTATTGATATTTCTGACATGCATGACTGGACAGATTTTGCTGACATGCTGCTTGGTGGTCTATCCTCACCACGCTCATTGTGTTTCTCCACTTCATTGGCCAGAGAGCCATCTTCCCCTTCGCCATAAGCTGAGTGCATTGACAAATTAGATTTTGTTGAAACAGTTGAGTCAACTGACTGTCGTGACATTGGTCTCAACTCACTCTCTGCTTCAACAACTCTTTCCTCAGGGTAGACACCCTCCAAGCAACCTGCAGCAACCTTTGACTTTTTAGACACTGTCGAAATATTCGATTTTGTTGATTTTTCTGATCTGGCAGACATATTACTTAAAGCTCTTTCTCCATGATTAGATATGTTTTCATATAAACCATCATGTTCTGTTGACTTCGTCGATTTTACAGATTTAGTTGACAGTACACTCTGAGCTCTCTCTTCAGTTTCATCTTCACAATCTCCTTCATCAGAAAGTTCAGCAGTTGCGACTATCTCAATATCAGAAACTTGTGATTTGGTTGATAGAGCGCTATGTGGACTCTCTGCAGACTTGGCAGATCTCGCAGAAACAGGTGACCCTCTGCTTGGTGGTCTTTCCTGAGGCAGCTCATTGTAATTTTCTTGATTAGAAGTCTTTGAGCTTTTCTCCTGTAGAGCGTTGATATAACATTTTGTTTTTGTAGATTCAGTGGAAGCAGTTGACTTTGTAGATTTCACTGAAAGTACACTTGGAGCCCTCTCTTGAATCGTCTCCTCACTAGTGTCTTCACCAGTTCTTATGCTTGAACACATGTTTGAAGTATTTGACTTGGTGGATTTAGCAGAAACTTTTGATTTTGTTGATGTAGCAGCCATATCACTTCCTGATCCCTTTTTTTCTAACTCAACTGATTTGGTTGATGTGCTGCTTGCTGCTCTTATTTCAGTGTTCCTTTCCTCCCTGTCTTGATTAAACAAGTCAGTGGCTTCAGCAGGTGGAGCATGAATAGAACAGTTTGACCTACTTGAACCTAAAGAGATATTTGACCTAACTGACTGCACTGACATTGAGCTCATTGATCTTCCCTTGATCTCTTCTTCACTAAATATTCTTTCAGGGGGATCACAACAGACTTCAGAGGCATTATCTTTTACACATGCTGCATAAGCATGTGACTTCGAGGATTTGGCAGATGCAGTTGATATATTGCTTGGAGGTCTTTCTCTTCGTTCAATTTGATCTACAGAATTTCCTTCAGCAATTGCGTCACTTGGCTTTAACGGATTACATTTTGCAGAAGTTTTTGAATAGGTTGATTCTGTTGTCACATCTGATTGAGATGATTTTATTGACATAGCACTAGGTCCTCGCTCCTCCTCATTCGTCATATCACCTTTATCCAACTTGTGACAGCCGTTCGACTTACTTGATTTTACTGAAATGTTTGTCTTCATGGATTTATCTGACATGCAACTTGATCTTCCCGCAGTAGCATGCAGATCATTTTTTTCATTACAAAGATTACCAGTTTGGTTTGTAGAAACTTGAGAAGTTTCTGATTTTAAAGATACTATAGAGGTGTGTGACTTGTCAGACTTAAATGATATGGTACTCCCTGCCCTTTCTACAGTTGCTTCATCATTTCTATAGGTATTTTGTTTAGTGGGTGTGACAGATTTTGACCCAACAGATTTATCTGACACCACACTTGATGCTCTTGTTTCAGCAGTATCTGGTGTTTCTGTAATGTTGCAATAATCATCCTTCATTTTGTCACAACCTTCATTATGAGCGACTTCTGATGTTTTAGACTTGCTAGACTTTGCAGATTTATTTGATTTTGCAGACTTTTCTGATTTGACTGACAGCTTGCTTTGTGGTCTCAGTTCACTCTCACCTTCAGTGTTATAATTTTCTTTGATAGCCTTTTTTGTAACACAATTTTCATGAGTCTTGGATTCTCTAGATTTTGTAGATATATTGGATTTTGATGACAAAGCACTGGTTGCTCTCACAGATGTATCCTCCTGTCTCAGTGACACACTGGATGTTGGAGATACAGTTGACCTCCCAGAAGTATCAAACATCAAACTTGGTCTTATTTCCCCTTTAGATTGATTGTCCAATAGCCTTTTCTTAGTTGTACCTTCTGAAGTTCTTGACGTTGTAGAAACATTAGACATCTGTGATATTACACTTATTACTCTCGGTTCAGAGTCCTTCTCGTTTTCTTCAACTGTATTCTGATTGTCCTCCTCCTCAGATGCCTCTTGTGCTAGAGCCTTTAATTCAGCTGACACAGTGGATAAACCTGACAGCGAACTCTGTGTCCTCAGCTCTGAATCATCCACAGCCTGTTTTTCCGGATCCTCTTCTGACTTATGTTGTACATGTGGTGCCTTTACAGATTTAGAGGATTTAAAGGATTTCATAGACAGACTGCTGGATGTTCTCTCTTTTGTTTCTTTGTCAATACCTGCTTGCAATCCTTCAGTTGCAACTTCAAAAACAGCAGAATTGCAATTTGTTGAGGCGTTTGATTTAACTGACATGGCACTTTTGGATCTTTCCCCCTCTTCTATACATTGCACTTTCTGAATTCTTTCAGATTTATTTGATCTACAAGATGTATCTGATTCCACAGACATGGCACTAGATTTATCTATATGCATCTCATCTTCTGCTCCAGATTTGGTCATAATTTCTTCTTTTGATTCGATCTGAGCACTTGCAGATTCTCCACAGTGACAGAAGTACGACGGTCTTAAAGTTTTTGACTTGGTGTGGTGCTCTGAAGTTTTAGATGCTTTATCTTTTGAGACTGGAGATAGATGTTGAATTGGCAACCCTGTATCAAACATTTCATTGGTCTCTTTTCTGTCAGGGTTGCTAATTTGAGAAAATGACCTATCATTACCATTATCCTTTTCTTCATCACCTGTGAATATCTGAGAAGCACGTGTAACAGATCCAGCTTGTTCTTCTTCTTGGTATGATTCTTGAGCAGTTTTGAGATCAAGATTATTTTGATTGCTGTATAAACTAGTACACTCATCATTTTCCATAGTGGATGGTTTCACATTGCACTTTGGTGAGCAAGTCTCCCTCTGGATGGGGAAAAACTCCACCATTTCAGCTGCCTCCATTATCTGCGTAACCTCCACCACTTGGTCTGCAAGCTCTTCACTGGATCTCGACATGGTTTGCCTTTCAATCACTGTCTTTCTGGAAACCACTGTATGTGAGGATGCACTTGAACTAGAAGAATGACTACACCGACTTGCACCATGTGTCCCTGGTACATTTTTCCATGTCTCATATCCCTGGCAGTGACTGCAGCAGTAAGGACAGTGACGATTCTCTTTGTGCCCCTGATAGTGATGAGTGAAATAAGTCTCATCAGCAGACATGATTTCAGATTCTGAACATCTCACATCACTAATCGTTGTTAAATTAGGATTATTATGACCTTTGATATGATCATAGGTCCATCCCGCTGTCTTATTTACTTTTGTAGACCAATGTAATGTTTCGTCATTTGGTAGTCTGAAGCGCACTTTCATCTCCATGGACAAACTCCCGTCTTTATTAACACGAACCTGTTTCTCTATGTCATCTTCTCTCATGCTGTCACCAGCAGGTGGGCAGGAGTTAACAATGTCTGCAGAGTCTCTTCCATCTGGTACAGATTTGCCAGATAATACTGAGTGCGTGGTGGCTCTGTTGTCATCTTCCAAATTTGGGAGGATGATGCTTGTCTTTGCAGTGAGTCCTTAGTTAATCATACAGCAATAGGAAAGAGAAAAATAAAAACAAATTAGTCTTCTTTTGCATCTGTAGGTATTTACTAAATGTTTTATACTACAGCCTGGAAATTCATTTAGGAAATGTTTGCTTTTGGTGACATAAAATCTATGAGGTAATAAATAGAAACTGTTGTGTCTTGCATTGAGGAGAATTCTCATGCCTTAAAATGAACTAATATTGGGTCAAGGGATTGTATTGGGAATAAAAACAGTTTCTCCTACTTTCTTTCCCTTCTGTGCGTTCAGTGGCACGTGACTTCCCACTCAGCTTGGGAAGTTTGTAGCTGGATGTTTTGTCAAAATTCTCCATTATTAATGGGTGAGAAGGCTCCCGTCCCACACAAATGAGAACACCTGGGCACTGCAGGAGGCTCTGAACGCTGTCAACCTAAAAAACAAGAGCTTTATTTAATTTGACATCACTAATCCACCAATTACATGTGGAGCTCCTCAAGCTTGTATACTGGGTCCTGTCCTGTTTCATTGTACATGCTTCACAATGGGTGTGTTTTTTGGAAAACATAGATGCCATTACACTTTTTTTGCAGATGATATTCTCAATAAATAGCATAATTATTTGTAAATTCAGTTAGCTTTAATAAAGACAATTTACACATTCAAATTATATTCGTCTTAATAAAAACTAAGACATACATTTTATTTGGGCAATTAGATTTTAGTTATAATACAAAGCATTCTTTCTTTTTGGATTGCAGGGAGTGCTCTTGAAGACCTGTTTTGACTGTGGTGGTATCAGCCATCTTCTATGGTAATGTATGATGGGAACAGCAGTATATCTACAGCTGGGAGGAAGCAGTTAGATAAGCTCATCAGGAAGGCCAGCTCTGTCTTAGGATGCACTTTCGACCAAGTCCAGGTGGTGGAAGTGTGGTGGAAGACAGAAGGACTTGTTTTAAAATAAAATCTCTGTTATTGAGAGCTCCTTTAATGACAGACTGTTGTGTCCTAGGTCCACAAAGGAGCGTTATCCTTACTCCTAGCAGCTGTTAGACTTAATAAGTGTTTAAATCCATCCTGTGATTTGCACAGTTTTTTCAGTTTTTGTAAATAGTCTATTGCTTTTTCTGCACAAATATACACAATGTACATTTTTTAAATCACCCTATTCAATTGCACAATTAACTGTACAGTATTTTTAATGTTGTAAATTGTCCCTTACTGTACAGTCTGTTATTCTTATTTTTTTGGTTTGGTTTTAGGTTTTTTTTACCTTTGTGTGTATCTGCATGCTTCCATTTGCCTTTTACTTTGCTGCTGGTACATGTGAATTTCCCCACTGTGGGACAATAAAGGATATTTCTGCTTCCAATGCCTTCTATGGGTCATAGATCTGATATATTTATAGTAAATATATATAGTAGATTTAACTGAATCTAGAAAACACGTGTACATCACCCCAGTATTGGCCTAGCTTTACTGATTTCCTGTCTATATTGATTCAAACTGTCGTGGTCTGGGAAACTTGTTGCCTGCTGCTTACTGTGCTTACTCACCAGATGGTGCCGGAGCTCATTCTTCCAGCAACTTTACTGTTTAAACAGGATTCACTGGAGGAAACTGAGCCTCTCCAACTTCTACGAGTTCAGGATGGACGAACACTTCACAAAATAACTCACAGAACCAAACCTCTGGAGGTTGTTCTCTCAGATAATCACAGGGACTTTATTTCCTTTTACATTTTCCCAGTCTCTCAATCCCCCTTGGTGCTGGGTTTCCCTTGCCTGCAGCAGCATAATGCCCAGTTAAATTGGGCTGAGTGCCACATAGATTCCTGGTCGACTAAATGTTTGTCTTCTTGTTTACAGTCAGCCATCTCCCCGGCGAGCGAAGACAATGAAGTCCTGACCTATCTCTCATCAGCTTTTGAATCGGTCCATGACTCAACAGTGTTTATGAAACTTTAATTCCGTAATGCATACCACTAAGTCAGAATCCGCCAAGAAGACGAGTGGAAAACAGCATTTAAAACTCCACTTGGTCATTTTGAATACTTGTTAATGCCTTTTGGTTAAACCAATGGCCCAACAGTTTTTCAGGCCCTCGTAAACGATGTCCTTAGAGACTTCCTGAATAGCTTCGTCTTTGTTTACCTCAATGATATCCTAATCTACTCCAAGAACCTCTCTGAACATCGCCATCATGTGAGGCTTCTACTTCAATGCCTCCTAGAAAACAGACTGTTTGTAAAAGCTGAGAAATGTGAATTCCATCAACCATCTGTTACTTTCCTTGGGTTCATCCTCGAAGGTGGGCAGGTTCGCTCAGATCCGGAGTAAATAAAAGCCGTCATGGAGTGGCCCGTTCCGGAGTCCCGCAAACAGCTGCAACGGTTCTTAGGGTTCGCAAACTTCTACCAGAGATTGATCAGAAATTACAGTCACACAGTTGCTCCCTTCACTCCTCTCACCTCCACCAAATCGACCTCTCAGTGGACTCCGGAAGCCAACACCGCATTCCTCTCCCTGAAGGAGAGGTTCTCCCAGGCACCCATTCTAGTCCATCCCGACCCTGCAAAGCAGTTTATCTTGGAAGTTGACGCTTCAGACTCCCGTGTGGGAGCTGTTCTATCCCAAATATCAAATCCAGATAATAAACTGCCTTTTTTTCCCACAGATTGTCACCAGCAGAACGAAACTATGATGTTGGAGAGCGTGAGCTGCTCGCCATTAAATTGGCTCTGGAGGAGTGGCACCATTGGCTAGAGGGCACAGCTCACCCCATTCTAGTATGGACTGATCATAAAAACCTGGCTTGATTACAGACAGCCAAATGTTTAAACTTTCGCCAGTATCGCTAGTCTCTGTTTTTCTCCCGTTTCAACCTAACCATCTCTTACACACCAGGTTAAAAAAATATAAAACCAGACGCCCTCTCTAGACAGTTTTCCTCAGATGATGTGGAACAGGAACCAGCACCCATCCTTCCTCCCAGTTGCACTGTTGGAACCATCACATGGGAGATAGAAGATCTGGTGAACCAGGCCTTGAGATCTGAACCTGATCCTGGTACAGGACCTCCCAACCGTACATACGTACCCTCCTCAGTCCGACCCCCAGGTAATTCACTGGTTCCACACAACTATTCTTTGCTCTCTGTTCATCCTGGAGCTAGTCGCACCACAGCTATTGTCTGCCCAAGATTTTGGTGGCCCTCCATGCACAAGGACATCAAGGAGTATGTGCAAGCATGTACGATTTGGGCTAGGAACAAACCCACAAATCAGCCACCTGCGGGGTTACTCCAGCCACTCTATGTACCTAAAAGACCATGGTCCCACATCTTCCTGGACTTCGTTACAGGTCTTCCCAAGTCACAAGGTATGACCACTATTTTAACCATCATTGACCGTTTTTCAAAATCATGCCATCTGATTCCACTCAGAAAACCTCCTTCAGCCTTCCAAACAGCTTAACTCTTAGTGAAACATGTTTTCCGCCTACATGGCATTCCTAAAGACTTCCTGTCCAATCGGGGTCCCCAGTTTACCTCACAAGTCTGGAAACAATTCTGCTTGGCCCTGGATGCTAAGGTCTCGTTGACTTCCAGTTATCACCCACAATCTAATGGACAGTCTGAGAGAATGAATCAGGAGCTCGAGACTGCACGCTGTTGCCTCACCTCCGCCAGCCCCTCTGATTGGAGCAAGTACCATCCCTGGATCGAGTACGCACACAACTCCCACTTTTCTGCTGCAACTGGCCTATCACCTTTTGAATTTTCCCTAGGCTATCAACCACTTCTGTTTCCATCTGATGACAAAGGAAATAGCTGTCACATCAGTTCAACACCACATCCATCGATGTAAGCGCATCTGGGACTCCGCCATACAAGCTCTTCACCGCACTGGCTTAGAACAAACGCTTTGCCGACAGGAGACGCAGACCTGCCCCCCAGTATCAGTCTGGCCAGAAGGTTTGGCTGTCTTCACGGGACGTTCCTTTAAAATCTTTGTCAAGAAAATTCTCCCCCCGCTTTATTGGTCCTTACGTCATAGACTCTGTGATCAGTCCCACTTCCCAGTCTGAATACTTGATTTTTTTATCAGCTTTGTGAAACCTTTTTTGTTTGGCTTAATGAGCCAAGTTGTGACTGGTATTTCAAAATAGAAGTTGTAAAATATCTTCATCAAATATAACATTTCACCAGTGGCTAACTTCATTTCCATGTATGCTTTTAAGTATTGAATACTGCTGCCAAGGTTTTATGTTGACAACAGGGAAACGCCCTAAAACAAGTAGGTTGACATATTGAATTTTTTTCATTTTGCTTATGTGCAGTTGGTTTTGATGACTTTGCACTTTTAAATTTTAAATCTGTTGTCAGAAAAGGCAGATGAATGGCTTCATCTGTGGTCACACAAAGCCCAGGTGAAGATAATTAATTGCCACCGTGGAAGTCACATTTCTGAAACACCTCTGGTATCATAGCAGCCACGTTTCAAAATTGACCTGTTTCTCCTCTCTCAAAAATAGCTCTGATTTGACTAAGATTAATGGGCTTTTGGGAGATATCCACAATCTGAATGGGTGTGTGAAGGAATATCCCTATTTCATTCCCTCATACACACCCACACTGATAATCCTTATCCCACTTGGATAAAAAAGCAACTTAGTTCCAACTATAAATGATAATAATATCTTCTTAATGCACTAGTTTTATAAATGCCACTTATGCCTACCATGTCACATCAATTGCTGTCCTCTTTCCTTACGCATTATTTTTTGTTTACCAGCATAACTTAAGTAGAATACCTAATTGATTAAATCACTGCCATATATCAATGAAAGATAGTATTTGCTAGCTATTTGGTACCAGATGAAAAGCTATTTGAATACATCTCTTAATGAAATCATAATCTATTCTTCAGTTTCAATTTCTACTCCTTTCCAATGTCATTGAAAATATAAAAAAAACTGCTTATTATATTATATGCAGATTATTATCTATGTTCTTCATCAGGAAAATATTTCTTAGTTAGGTCTAAAAAATATGGTTCTCATATACTGTTATTTTCTATAATTTTGCTATAATGATACAGTATATCCATTCACAGTCTATATGGGCTTATCCTTGTAGGGTCGAAGGTTGGCTGGTGCCTTTCTCCAGCGGTCACTGTGTAAAAGGTGGGGTACACTCAAGACAGGTCTCTGAACCTAACATGCATATTTTTAAACTGTTGGAGGGGTACCTGGAGAAAACCCAAGAATGCATGGGAATAGGCTGAAAAATTGTTGGCCAGGATTTGAACCCAGGACTTTTTCGCTGCTATCAACTTCACCACCATACAACCTTTAATGTTATGTGATAGTATGTCAGGTTATGTTGTGCATTTAAACTGATCTGAATTCATTCGAGAGGTTATCTTTTCTGCTTAGATACTGAGATATATTAACTGTGTTTTAAATTATAAAATACTATATAGACATTTTTACATTGTTCATGTTAAAATCTGTGGATCTGATTTGCATTCAGTTTGGATTTTGAGTGTTTGTTTAGTCACTACAGTCCTCACCTTCACTATTTTTTGCAGTCTTCTGTGTGCATTAGGGATAGGGGTTAACATGCTTTAAATCTATCATACTTTTTTTCTATTTTTATTTTGTCAAACCAATGCAAGCAAAAGGTATTCCTAGCATGACTGTAATTATTGGATTTGGTCATTTAACTAAATAAAGAAACAAATTATCTTTCTACAACTAATTAAAGAAAAATAAAACTACAACAGGGTAAAATGTACTTGCTACGGCTAAATCTTGTTCACCTCACCTTACAGCCCTCCTGAGTGTGGAGTTTCCTGATGTGGTACTGCATAAGCTCAGAGACCTCTTCCAAGAACAGACCAAAGCTGCGTAGACCCCTAAAGTGCAACATTATGGTCTTCTTAAATGAAGGGTCGCTGTTTTTTACCAGCACAATCTTTTTATTGTTTCTTCGGTCATGAAGGTGACATTCATTGGCTGAGTGTGTCTCTTCATGTCCACTTGGCCCCCTGAGAACATAATGGTGCGGATGATGATGATATGGTGGATGGGTGTGATAGAAAGGCAACAGTTGGTTTTCTGCATCTTCTAGAGTTTGTACATGTCTATACGCGGAGCAAAGACGACATTTATGCTCTAATTCATGATAGGCCGCCATGCCATGTTGGGGGATCCTGGGTAGCCAGGTGGTGTGATGCTCAAAGGGGAGAGAGGATTTGTGGTACCCTTCTCCTCCAACAGCACTGAAGCAATGGAAGTTGTGCTTGCGACAGGACATCTTGGCGTGTTGAGATGTTGATGATTGGGTCTGAGATGTCAAAAGAGCAGAAAAAAGTTCATCTCATCTCAAACCCATGTTTGAGATGAGTGGATTAGAGAAAGGTGGGCCAGAGCTTTTCTTCATAACTTCCACTTATCCAATGCTAAGAGAAAAATGAGAAAGTAGTGAACAACTGGAAGACATGTATTTTTTTCTAATTAAAATCAAAACTGCAAGAACATGCTTTAAAAACTGCAATTTTATATCATGACCTTAATGACAGTCAATCCAGTTTTATACTTTTATTTATCTATCTATTTTAAGCTGTTACATGTGCTCTTTTTACAAGTCTTTGCCTGCTCTCCAAAGAATTTTCCTAAATTTAAGATTTAAAAATCCTCTCACAATCAACTAAATGTTAACAGGCATAAGCTATGACAATAGTGACCTCACAGAGCTAAGGCCACAGACTATTTTGGTTAAGTTTCATGCACAGCAGACTCCTTAATGCTTTGGCTTACAGTACTGAATGATAAAAATAGTTGTAATCTACAATTATCTTTGGCATTTAAGCAGGACATGGTTGTTACACTGGTTAGTACTGACTAGTGGGGCGATCAAACAGTAAATGAAGGCACAGATAATGGGTATACAGTCAGAAATAAATCCCCCAAGTGTTTTTAAATAACAAGCTTACGTCTGTACAAGCAGTGAAAGTGGACATTACCTCAGTGATTGTCCCTGTCTCTGACAAAAATATACTGTTTGCCAGTTTCTCCTGCAATAAAAATCCAAGGATTACTAACCATAGCCAAAATATCACACATGAGCACAATGTATTCTTATTGTGGCAATACTTAGGGGGTTGATGACAATTCTTTCTGTTGGGAAGGGATGAAATGCCTTCCTGTCTACAATGAAATGCTAAGCAAGAAATTCTGCATTTAGTAAAATAGGCTAAGCTTGACTGACATTCATAAAGAACTGCTTTGTCTGTCAGCCGCTGTTTTGTATTAGCTATACTTTATTATAGTGTTTTTTTCACTGTTGTAAAAACATGACAAGGAAAAGTCATTTACTGCTAAAAATGCATTTACAGATCATGCAGCCAAACTTTTGAGTTAGATCCTATTCCATTTATAGGCTACAAATGTATTTTATTGTCTCAAATATATCGTGAATAAAATGGTTTTTATCCTGTTAATTCAGGATTAGAGGTAAATTCTGTGTTTGCCCAGTGTGTGTCCTCAATATATTCTTTGTCATAGATGTTTCAATGCCATTTCATTACCTACACTCCATGTTTATATTATCCTGGTGGTCTACGACTTCAATAGGAGTCAAATCCTTAAATGTGAAAAAAATATTTCTGGTCATTAATAGAAACAAAAGAAATAATAACTTTAACTGTTCTTTTTGAATGACGCAAACATTACAGATGGTGAGCCTTTCAGTATAAATTTGGATTCTCTGTGCAAATAAAAAGGTTAATGGAAGGCGGAAATTATAGAATTATAGAATGCTTTTTATATATATTTTAGTCCATATATTCAGTAAATTTTTTGAGAGTAGAGTCTATTTTACTGCAAATTAGCTATTATTAACAAATAAAGTGTCTGTTTCTACCTGCTGAATTAGTAATGCAATTTTTACTTTATCTTTACCCAACATAGAAAATAACATACAAGGGCTTGGATCCCTTGATTAATGTGATATACCTTTTGGGTTGGTCAAAAGGTCTAGAAAAAGTTCTAACCAGCAAAATAAAACTACCATCCTGCTAACAACTTCAAGAAATAGAGCAGTTCAGCTAAAATAAGGTGAATATTATCAGGTGCATATCCATAAGTTAGGAAGAAGAATACTTACATTGCATACAGCCATACTCCAGATAATTACATGAGAAAAAATGAAATACAGTTCCAAAGCTGTAGAAAGTGGGATGGAAGTTCCTAATGAGACACCGGGACTGTGGCAAGTATTTGATCCGCAAACCAGTCCAAAAGCTTCTCTGCAGAAGTCGGCCTGCCTGCTAATCAGATGCAAGGGACACTAAGGATAGACTGAAAAGCCTTGCTAATCACTCTGAGATTGAACTAAAATCAGCCGAGGCTTTGGACACATGACTTGGACCTTACCATTGCATAAAGCCAGTTAAACTGTCTCTAGGGATCAAGGTGAATGCTTACTAATACATAATGACTGAGCAAATATCTGTCCTGCCTTTTATCACGTTTGTCTTTTTGATCAGCAATGAATGTTTCTTTTTTTTACTGTGATGTGTATCTAAACTGCCTATTCGCATACTGGTTGCTGTTAATGCCTTTTTACCATGCCTGCCCATGTCATTTCACTCTTTTTTCTATGTAAAAAAAAATCCATGGCAGGCTTTTGTAACATTCAAGATAATTAAGATATGCTTTTTATATTTTATCAATATATTCAAGTAACAGTTTCACACTTATTGACTGCACTGTAAGTGCATTGCAAAAATGCAGATATCTTCGACGTCAGAAGGAACATTACAGTTATCCAGCAGGTTTTTCTTCTTACCAACAGTCAGTTTTTCCAATACCTCAAAGATTAGGAATTTACTTTCCTTCAGATATCCACGAGCACCTTCTTCCCATCTGGAATAAACACTATGGATAGATAAACTTTGATTATGTTGTAATAGGAATTCATAAATGCACAATAATTAGATCATAGCAGCTGACAGTGTTTTTAAACACATCTATAAAAGCTATTTATGCATTAGGCTTAAAACACCAATAGTGAATGAGCTTAGTGTGACACCTTGGGGAGGTCCATATGGCTAGGTAAAACATTAGGCCTACTTCACAGGAACATCAAAATGGAAATCAGAAATATAAACCACAATTCGTTTACTTCTTCTTTTACTACACAGTTAAATTGGACTCAAATAAATTAGCTTTATCTTGGGTGTTGCCAGCATCAGTAATATGGAGATAATTTTATCCCACACTCGTTCTCAGGCTAATAATAATTACTTCAGTTTTGTTTTTATTTAACAGAAGAAAATGATGACACATCCAGGCAATGATTTGTTCTGTGCATATACCCAGCGCTTTAATGGATTCATAGTCACCTGGTGTCTCGTAACATTGAGCTGTGTGTCATCAGTGTATAACCTAATCTTGTTTGTAATAATCTGAGGTAGTGGGAGCATGTAGCTTTTAAATAGGAGGGGCCCCAAGATGGAACTTTGGGGAACCCTGCATGTGATTTTTATCAGCTGATATGTAAAGTCATCTATTGACACACCTATTGAAGTTACCTATTGTATGCAACATATTGACTAGGCAATAATTGTCCACTCTGCCTTGCAAAATGTCACCAAATCTACAACACTGTGAAGATTTCCTACCCATAGGTCTCAGGGGACCTAACAAATATTTTGTCAGATTCATATCTAGGCTATTCCAAAATTTTCATCTGCAGAAGCCATTCTTTTGTTTGTTTGGGTGTATGTTTGAACTGACAGTGATGCTGAAACACAAAAGCCCTCTTGATCTTTAGCTTTCCAGCAGACACATTTTCATGATTTTATTCACTTTGACAAAAAGTCTAGTGGCACCTGAAAAAAAAATAAGCATAGAGCAGGATGCTCTTTATACCACCATATTTCACAGTGGGTATGGTGTTCTTCCAGTGATGCACTGTGCAGTTTTTGTGCCAAACTTACCTGTTTTGGCCTAAAATTCAACTTTGGGTTCATCAAACTATAATGCATTTTTCCACAGGGTTTTGGGAAATTTTCTACAGGCTTGGATGTACTTCTTTGTCTAAAAACACATGGAGAATGCAGTGTATTGTCACATTGGGAGCACTTCCAGACTGACAAAAAAATTCCTTCGCCCTCTTCATTGTTGCTGTTCCTCACATGGTTCTTCTCAGTAAAGGAGAAATGTACAGTTTTTCCAATGTTCCTGTTATTAAAAATGTCTTTACTGTGCTATGGTATAAATATATATTGGTGTATTTTTTTTTGGCACCCTTCGACTGACTGATATCTTAGTCTAACGAGACAATTTTAATCCTTTCAAATTTCACTTAAGGATATAGCTTGCGCTAAAAGAGGCAAATGAGCAACTGTAAAGAAAATTCTTCACTCTGCACGTTTAAAGAACTACACAAAAGGCACAAAGATAGAAAGAAAATACATTGGAAATAGATTACACGTGAACGAACAAAGCTGTTTCTAAGTACCATGTAAATACAACTAAGGACATTTAAGCCTTATTTGTGATAAATTGGATTATCTAAAATTGACGGCAATTGTGAACTCAAGAAGACTAAATTGTGGATCAGAAAACGAACGCTTCAGTGAAGAATCAATTTTAGGGTGTGCACTCTTAGGCAACCATCTTATTTTAGGTTTAATTTAAAAAATTTCTCCTGTAACAGATGTGCTTGTTTTCAGTTGAACAATAGGCGGAAAAGTTCTGAAATTATGTGTCTTGGTCAAATTTTTCACATCACAAAACCCCAGTATTTTAACAGGGGTGTGAGGGCTTTTTATATCCACAGCAGCTTTTATTTTATTTATAAAGCTAAATGTAAATGTGCTACTTAAACTATTGCTACTGCTTAGAAAAGTAGATAAAAGTGTGTTGGGTTTGATTAGAGATTTTTATTTGAAGTGTAACAGAGAGTCTGGTCAGTCAATTCAAGGACAAAAAAACTGCGACAGAGTACATTATATGACCCTGATTAGAAGCTAATGATGTCAGTTGTTACAAGGAATGATTCGTCTCACGAGCAACATTCTCCACCATGTGGACCATCTGTGTTCTTTCCTAAGGAGCTTCACGGGTCATGGTTGGGGAGTTTACTCAAGGTGCACTGACTAAATTTATCCTGAAGCATGGGAAAAACAGACCGTAAGACCCTTCTGCTGAGTCATAAAATTAAGGTCAGTATGAGTCAGGAGGAAATGCAGGATATGGTGTTTGCTGTGAACATTTGCGAAGAAGAAAAGTACTGTCACTCTCTGGAATAAGATAAGTGATGAGTTTCTGTCAACTGTAATAAATATTATGACTCCCAATTATAAAAAAAATTATTTGTTATTTACTGAATGTCAAAAGAGGAGTATCTACTGTTCTATTCCATTAAGATTGGACAAATGAAAGTGTGTGACAATCCATTAGAGGGTAAAAAAAGATTTATCTCAAACTATAAAACTAATTTTATTATGCTTTGCAATCCGTTGAGCTGACAGTTTTCTAGCCTCCACCGTGAGGAGGCATTGCGGATCCCAGTCACAGCAGGACACTACAAAGCTTATCAGCCCTCAAGCTCACACGTGGCCAGTGATTCCCCGGCTTAGCACTCCCTCCTCCTGGTTTTGGTTTAAATATCAAGGCTAATTAAGGAGCAACCTGCTGTGCACCAGGACTCCTGCTATATTAAGTCACAGTCCCAGCAAAGAAGGTGGGATAATACAGCACTTTTGCGTCATCAACCCAAAGTTGTCATATTATGTAGCTATATTAATTTTGACGTCATAACAGAGATGTTGGCTTAAAAAAAGTTTTTTGTACATAATGAGCTTTTAGTAAAGTGTTCATCAAGGTGATGAACTAAGGTGCCACATTGTGTCGCTACATGTTTTAGCTTTAGAAATGTTGACGTGTCTAAGTGCAGATGTTTCTCGACTGATATAAACAGTTTTTTTTACCAGATGACTGTTTAAAATTTTACTAAACAGTGTAAAGATTCCATATTGAAACATGCTAATCGGTCAAATTAAAGCTGTAAATCCCTTCTAGACTTCCAACAATCCCTCCTATTCAAGAAAGTACTTCACAAAAGAAATCCAAGCAAATTTTATAATCTGTCCACAAACTTTCCAGTTTGTTTAAGTTTAGTAAACAATATCAAAGCTCACCTAGCTCATTTTTGTTTGAATTTGAAAGTTAAAATTTTTATGTTTTGAAGGTTTAAAATAATCATATTCAATTAGTATTTAAATCTCTCTTTCATAACTTAATTTTCTTTTTCATGTTTTTATTTATTCAATTCTGAATCTGACCTAGAATGTTTAAATAAATGACAGTGCACCCCAAGACAATTTCAGTACTTTTGAAAGGATTCATCTTTACAGTGACAAAGCTACACCAATCCAATCTATGACAGTGTGGCCAGACAGGCTTTAGCTCAGCTCACCTTTTAACCTTTTCAGTCACAGTGAAGCCTCAGTCTATTTGTAGTGTTATAAATTCCCTTTCTTGTACACCATAAATATATTTCAGCATATTTAATTAATGCATAATCTTGAATATTATTGAGATTGCATTTTCTTTTAAACTCAGTATGTCTAAATTTTGCAATATTCTGACTAAAAGATGCTTAAAATGTTTTTAATCCACACTACAAATAATGTTTTTGTGAAAAATTATAAATCGTTCAGGTGGTTGCACTAAAAACAGTTCACAAAAACAGCAACAGATAGCAAAGGCAGAAAATGCTCCTTGAGATACAGGTGGAAACAGTTCCCAAGTTATAGTTTAAAAAAACACTGCAGATGCAGGTCTGCAACTGCAGACCACAAACCTAAGAGTATTAATAACATGTTGCCATTTGCCCAAGAAGAGGGGGCCATTATTCTTCAAGAACTCTACCAAATACTAAAGATGATTTTCATTAAGGGGGTTGAATCATTTTGAATTGAATTTAGCAATAGTAAGTAAACGTGTTTAATTTGAAGGACCCCTTTATATTAGTTGTATACAGCTAACAGAACAATGTTCATGTGTTATGAGGTAATTAAATTATATTTGAAGCACATAACTGAACAGCCAAAGCAAAAGCAAGTTTTATGTACCAAAATTATGTGCTGTCAGAAGTGGGAATCGAACCCACGCCTCCAGGGGAGACTGCGACCTGATAGAGAGCCGCCGAAGAAGTTCGTGGAAAAGTTAAAAAATGTTGAACATTACAGCCAATAGCATTTCAGGACTGTTGAGAGCTGTTGAAAATGTTGAAGTGAATAGCCAATCACGTTTGAGAAATGTTGAACGGCCAATGTCGTTTTTAACTTTGCTGAGTGCAAGTAAAAGAACAGTGCAGGTGCAGGTCTGCAGCTGCAGCAGCCTACTAAAGATGATTTAAATTAAAGGGATTTAATAATTTTTAATGTAATTTAGCAATAGTAAGTAAACGTGTCTAATTTGAAGGACCCCCTTAGGATTAGTTGTATACAGCTAACAGAGCAATGTTCATGTGTTATGCGGTAATGAAATTATATTTGAAGCACATAACTGAACAGCCGGAGCAAAAGCAAGTTTTATGTACCTAAATTTTGTGCTGTCATAAGTGGGATTCGAACAAACGCCTCCCGAGAAGACTGCGACCTGATAGAGAGCCGCCGGAACGCAGCGCCTTAGACCGCTCGGCCATCCTGACTGGAGCCGCTACGTCATAACGGATCAATAACTACGTAACGTTATTACGTCATTGGTCTACATCTGAATTGGTCTACACGGCTGTGTCTTCGGGGTAAATATTTACAGTAATGGTTGTAGTAACTGCGAGGAGCTGTCGCCAAAAATAAACGAGAAAAAATCGGGAGGCTACAAGGTTTGAAAGCCGATAAGCCTGCCTCGGATAGAGTATAACTGGAGGAAATGCGTGTCTCGCAAAAGAATACACACATGTCCCTCGAAAAAAAATACAAAAGAAACTGCTTAAAGCTGCAGCAGAGTACTCGTAACATGTCCATATTCTAGCTGTTATACATTTAATGTCCACCAAGGGCTGCACACTTTTGACAAGAAGTGAGAAGAATGTCTCCTCAATCTAGAAGAACGTGGTTTTAGCAACTCGTGTTAAGTCGCACACCGTTTTGGTCGCACTTTTGAGAAAATCAGTTTTCAGCTCAGTGTTTGTTTTAAAAACAGAATGTTTTACTTCAGTAAAAGCTGAACCACAGAAGCTGAATCAGTATCTAGCCCTTAGCACAATTCTTACTATTACTACTATATTTTTTTTGTCAGAAGTAAGGAGCAAATGAGTATTGTTAGGAATAACCTTTATTAATATGACTCATAGCTGTTTTTCCCATTTATACCATAGTAATATAAAATATAAGTTCTAATGTTTCCCTTTTGTTAGAATAGGATAAGAATGTTCATCGACACACATTACAAGGATAAATGCCCCAAGGGTTGTCATGAATAACCTGAAGCTGGGGCACTGGGTTTGATAGTGGAGCAGCCGGTATAACTGGTTTGATTAGAAAGCCACAACACACTTAGATTAAGGATAGACACCCGCTACTACACAATCTAACAGCTAGACACCACAATGGTGACTAATAGTCTACTGATAATCACTGAGGGAGAGCACATCCATTGCACTGGAGTGCCAGATATAAAACTACATGTGACCTTCTTTCGGGGCTCTTCGTCATCCTTACACAGACGGCGACGGTCTGAGACGGGAGCCTCAGCGCTGATCTCTGTACTCATTCCTCTGCCTTAAATTAGATTAAAAGGAGCAAAAAGTTAGAAACTGTTTGAGATTCGTTCATTTAAAGTCTTTAGATAGAGTGTGCGATCGCTTCAGGGGTCCAAGTACCGGAGGAGCTCCGAGGCGTCTGACCGCCAACAGGGTGCGGTAGCTCGGACAGTATGAAGGGCAAAAGTAACAAAAATTAACTTGAAATTGAAGGTGTTAAATACTGAACATGGTAAAATTGAGTGCCGTAAAAACCAACATGTGGTTCATTTCGCCTCTGTGAAAATTAGAATCCCTGAATTTTGAAGTCATTAAAATAACATGGTAAATATTAATGTGCCTTGATTTTAGCACCTCCATTTTTACCACTTCAGTTTTATCGCGTTCACAATGATGTAATTTTTGTTACTTCCGGTAGATCGGAATACGTTAGCAGCCCCGGCGCGACAGCGGAGTTTTGTAGTCCGTGACCCACAATTTCCCACGATTCATTGCGGGTCGAATCAGATGTGTCGAGCTCGAGCAGCAATGGCGGACCACGGTCGCACAAATTGTGAATATAAATGTAAATAATACTCCTTCTGTGACCCCAAATATTGGCGCTCTACACACCAAGAGGATTCCTACTTAATCTGGAAAAATAGCCTATTGTTGTATAAAAAGACACTTCACCAAGCCAGAACAGCTTATTTCTCATCATTAATAGAAGAGAACAAGAATAATCCTAGGTTTCTCTTTAGTACAGTTGCTAAACTTACACAGAGTCATAGCTCTGTTGAGCCATCCATTCCCTTAGCTCTTAGCAGTCATGACTTTATGGGATTCTTCTTAAATAAAATTGATTCTATTAAAAAGAAAATCTTTGACATACTCCCGAAGATGATTACTTCATCCTCAGCACGTGAGACAACATTGGAAATAACTGTAGAACCTGATCTGTGTTTGGACTGTTTTGATCCTGTGGAGCTTCCTGAGTTATCAGAAATATTAGCTTCATCTAAACCTTCAACTTGTATGTTAGACCCAATCCCAACCAAATTATTTAAGGAAGTGTTCCCTCTGATTACCAGCCCCATTTTAGATATTATTAATATATCTTTAGTATATGGATATGTACCACAGGCTTTTAAGGTAGCTGTAATTAAACCTTTACTTAAGAAACCTTCGCTTGATCGAGATGACTTAATAAATTACAGACCGATATCCAATCTTCCATTCTTATCTAAATTTTTGAGAAAATAGTTTCTAATCAAATGTGTGAGCATTTACACAGCAATGGGCCTGTTTGAAGAGTTTCAGTCAGGTTTCAGAGCTCATCATAGCACTGAAAACAGCTCTGCTGAAAGTCACTAATGATATTCTTATGGCCTCAGATAATGGACTTGTGTCTGTACGCGTTCTGTTAGACCTCAGTGCTGCATTTGATACAGTCGATCATAAATTTCCTTTTAGAACGGCTGCATATGCTGTAGGGATTCCCGGGAACAACGCTAGGCTGGTTTAAATCTTATTTGTCTGACAGATTCCAGTTTGTTCATGTAAATGATAAATCATCTTTAAACTCCAGGGTTAATTGTGGATTTCCACAGGGTTCAGTACTTGGGCCAATTCTCTTTACTATATATAGCTTCCAATAGGTCAAATTATCAGGCAGCATAGAATAAATTTTCACTGTTACGCTGATGATAATCAGTTTTACTTATCCTTAACCCTGATGAGCCCAACCATTAGATAGACTACAAGCATGTCTTAAGACATAAAAACTTGGATATTTTTTTGCTTCTAAATTCAGACAAGACAGAAGTAGTTTTTCTTTGGCCCGGAGTCTTAAAAGAAACTTTATAATCACTAACCGGATGGCATTAAATTGACCTCCGTAAAAAGTAAAAAACCTTGGTGTTACTTTTGACCAGGACATGTCATTTAAATCCCATATTTAAACAGGTTTCTAGGATTTCCTTCTTTCACCTCCGGAACATTGCCAAAAATTAGAAATATCCTATCCAAAGTGACGCTGAAAACAGTCCATGCATTTGTTACTTCAAGGCTGGACTATTGTAATTCTTTACTATAGGATGTCCACAAAAATGCAGTTAAAAGCCTTCAGCTGATTCAAAATCTGCAGCAAAGGTTCTGATGAAAATTAAAAAAGAGGATCATATTTTTCCTATTTTGCTTCCCTTCATTGGCTCCCTGTTAAATCCAGAATAGAATTTAAAATTCTCCTCCTCACATATAAAGCCCTTAATGATCTAGCTCCATCATACATCAGGGATCTGATTGTTCCATACGTTCCTAACAGAGCACTTCGTTCTCAGACTCCAGGTTTACTGGTGGTTCCTAGAGTTGAATAAATAACTGAATCTGACTGCACTGTTCAATGATTAGGATTAATTGTAATGTATGTACCTGACTTTTGTGAAGTGAAATGAGTGAAATGAACCACATGTTGGTTTTTTACGGCACTCGATTTTACCATGTCCAGTATTTCACACCTTTCAATTAATTTCAAGTAATTTTTTGTTATTCTGTTCATAGCTTTGAGCGACTGAAATTTTTCACTATGCTTGTAGTTGACTTGATTATCATTTCTAATCTGTCTTAAAAATATGTTAATGTTATTCTACATCTATGTCAGTTCCAGTTAACCTTTTGGTGACAAACCAAGATGTTGGTAACACTAAGGGAGAATAGGAGAATCAGTAGGAGTCTTACCATAAGACACGTTAAGTAGTCACACTCTACAGTTTTCCACATTTTGACCACAGATTGCAGTGCATTTAAATTTTTATTTTGTGTGATACATCGACAAAAAGTAGTGCATAAAACTGAAGTAGGAAGAATAGGATATGGGGTTTTTAAATTATTTTTAAAGAAAAATATAAAAAGTGTAACACTACTTTGTAGAACCACCTTTTACTGCAATACGAATTGCACAACTAGAGACTAAAATGTTTTTGCTCAATTATCTTTCCAAACTAGACCCTGTCCCTACCGATGAAGAACATAGCTTCCTATTAAAAATAGCATTTTGCATTTACAGGTGCAGTGGCGTAGCCAAAACATTTTTACTGGGGTGGCCAAAATGAGACACAAAGCAAGAAGGGGGTGGCCAAGACTGTAGGAACCTTATAAATGATATGCAATACACAAGCCCACCCCTTGCTGCTTCATAACCCTTAACGGCAATGGACAGGTTTAGAAAATAGCTGAATTGTTAATATACATGTATGAATAATAAAATATTCAAATCATCCCTGTTCTAAAAAAAAAAAACGGTTATTATTTAAGGCTCAACAGGTATTAGTAACAAAAACACACCCAAATGTAGCATGAGCCAATAAAAAAAACAAACTAATAAACATTCTTTAGTCCTGCAATGACCATGTTTCTCCTGTTACAGTGCTTGCATATAAAAATATTATACAAACAGATTATGCAAGTCAAGTCAAGTCAAGTTTATTTGTATAGCGCTTTTCAGCAACAAGGCACTCAAAGCGCTGTAAATGAAGAAAAACATTACAATGATACAGAAAATCAAACACAGAAAAACAAATCAAATGACATTAATAATCCTTGGGAGTTTGAGAAATCTGAAAATCTATGAAAAGTAATGAAATCACACATTTAGGTAAAGTAAGATAGGAGGAAAAAAATGTCATATTTCAGACTATTATTAGCAGAATAGAGTCTGAAATAGTACAAAAACCTCAGCAGGGGTAAGCAACACACACATAAGTAAAGATTTAGCAAGGGTACGGTGGAATCTTGAGGGTGCGAATATATAAGTCTGAGTGTATTTGCAAGAATTAGACTGTCAACACTGATAGACTGTCCTTGAGAAGAGAGGAGGAAGTTTTATCAATCGGCCGCATAGTCCTATCAGCACACAGCTGGTATGGGAGTGCTGGGGAAGAGCGTCGGGTTTATATAACATCCAGGGGATATTTTGTCGATAGCCAGTTAGCAGAAGTTGCCAAGGCCACATTGGGGCGCCAGATTTAGAAAAACAATAAATGTTGTGGTTCAGGCAGTTGTGAATTTCCCACTACCTTAAGAGTTTTACTGGTATGTCTCAATTGCAAATCCAAATAGCCAAATTTCTGGTACTTTCCGCAGATCTCGAGCGTTCAACTTCTCCAAGATTATATCCTTTAACCTCTGAGTCCAACCGCTGCCAGGCTGCGATTCTGTTCAAGAATCGTGTCCAGCTTGCAATTCTGCTCTCTTAACATTTCAGTCTGAGTGTTGATCGCTCTACAGACTCCATCCAACATTGCAGGCAGCTTTGGAACGCTTTGAACAGCCGTCCACGTTTTGCGAATCATTCGATAAGCCAGGTAACCACCAACTCCAAAAAGCAGAAATCCTGTTATCAAAAGTCCAAATATGTACACATCATGTACGTCCTCGACCGACATCGTAGTCAGGCACACAATCTTCCACTGGTGCCAAGAATCCATTGTGCATCCAGAGAAGAACGGCCCATCTGGATAAGAGGGTTCTCCTTTACCCTGTCTTCATGTCGAAAAAATTTGATCAATTACGTTGAGAGTCCCGCTGACCAAATCCATAATTTACAAGTTTGGAGGATATGCAAAGCGAGGCTCTGAGAAAAATACAGACAAAAGCAGAAGCAGGGATCAGCAGGGAGGGAGGGAGAGAGGGAAAACGCGTGTCTTCCACCGAGAGCAAAAAAAATCAACATTTAAACACAGGTTATGGCATTTATCTATCTTACATGTTGTTTCCCTCATAGCATAATTACCCAAGTCATATTTAAGTCTTTGGAAAACAAGAAAAAACGGTTTTTCAGCATGCAAATCCTTTTCTTGGTATTCTAATGGTAAGCAAAATGTGACTTAGGTAATTATGCTATGAGGGTAAATATATGAACTTTTAAACACACAGGTGATGTACTTATTTATCCTAAAACAGATGAATTCTCCCAATTCGCAAGTGACATTAACTGTCTGCTGGCATTGATAGGTGCATTATAGTTATGAAAGGCAACCTCAGATCCAGGGTGGCCACAAGGGTGGCCAATCACCCAGAATAGCCCTTGTACAGCTGGCCTCTTTTTACCAATTAGGTTAATTTGTAGCTCTAGATTTTATGTAAGGGTATCAGACAAAAGAACGCTAAATACACGAGGCCACAAATTAAAAACTTTGTTTCTTTTTAATTAAAATTTCTGAAAATTTTCATTTCCTTTTCCTTCACATCTGTGTTGGACACATAAAATTAAAATAAAATACATAAAAACTTTCTGCTCCCAATTTTACAAAAATGTGAAAAATAATTCACTTTTGCAAGGCATTGTAAAATCACAAACAAAATAAATTCTGTTTCCTGGAAATATCTTTGCCAAAGCATAATTTAGCTAGGATACAGCAATTATTTCAGTTGTTATACTGAAAAATGTATTAACTTAAACTTGTATCAATGAAATAATGTGGTGAAGAATGATCAAAATGTAACTTCTACCTGAACTGTGACATGTAGTCCAGGCTTTAAAAACCCCAGTATGGGTCATGATGGATACGTGACTTTGGCTTATCTAAGCTTTCAGCTATCACTGCTCTTTAAGTACCCTGCCATCTGTAATAAACATAGACCTATCTAGCTCATATCCTGTTTTGAACCTGTCAACATGGTACTTTAGCTGATGAATCTGAACTCTTGGGACTACCATGTGAGTCATTTCCATGCGTCTCGTTTTTGATGTCAGGTCTTTAAGGAAACAGGGCCGAGCATCCAGCAGGAAGGGATTCCTCCATGCTCAGACATTCACAACATCCCAAATATTGAAGCTAAACTGTAAGATTGGAGAAATGGCTGGGGGGAAATGGAAGTGATGCCAGGGTTGACTGTGACCAAGGTCAGCCAGGGGGGAGTCTTAGACGGAGAACCCCTGAGCATAAACAGCTCACATCAAGGCACGGGAAATGCTGTGTGTCATAACTGACGTACTTTATCTCTGATTAACCAGCAGTAAATGAAGGTTGTTGTTCATGTTTGGAGGAACTTGCATCACTGAGAAGCCATCTCTTGCACATCTTCTTACAACATGAGTAAGGTAGAATTAAATTCCAGAGATCTGAATAAAACGTTTTTAGGGTTTTAACGCTTGCCTTATGAATACCCATAAATATTGTTGTCGGTTAAGAAAAAAGTTTCCGTGTTTTAGGAACATATACAGGAAATTTTGCTGAACTTTACAGACACCCATCCCATTTTTATTAAAGTATGTGGCTCTTTTAAGAATGCTACATACCTTATCTGTACATATTATCCTGCTTATTTTCAGGCTGATTAAGGGTCAAAGGAAAAACTGTAAACATGCCTACAAAAATATTTGGATTGGCAAACATTATGCTGTTGTACCCAGACTGGCCAAACAAACAATTTATATCTCTTTCTGTCATTCAGAAGTGTCTCAGACATGGGCCCTCTATGATAAAAAGCCTATCAGCAGGTAGTCATAGAAATGACACAATGCATGCTATTCCTTGCTAAAATTCCTGCAAGTCCAGTGGTCTTTAGTGGGAAAAGTAACAAAGTAATTTGATTGATGATTATTATTTTTTTCAGTGCATCACAAAAACACGTCTTGTTTTGGAGATGTACAGTATATTGAATCAAAGTTAAAATCGCAACATCAGTGTTTCAGAATTTTATTTTGGGGCCACATCCAGCAAAACCCATTTACAAGCAATACAAACGTGGGAGAGTCAGGATGATGTTTAATGCTTTGGAAAAATGGCTATTACATGTTCTTCTACTTGCAAGCTGTTACATTGTACATAAAATACAACACCAGTTTCAACACCTGCAGTAGAAATTATTCAATTTTAACATAAAACATTTTATATTATGATGGTAAGTTATGAATTTGAAATTCTAAAGGGTTTGTATAAAAGTGTGCCATTTCTTTAATTTTATTTATTTTTGCCAGAGCATATTGTTAGACTTACGTTCTGTTAATTAAAGTGCTTTGTGGCCTCCAGGTCAGCATGGGAGCTTAAATAGTTATACATTATGCCCATATTTTAGGCCAAATCTGCAATTGGCAGTACAAAACAACCTTAATAAGACTTTAAATATATTCAGTTGTTTTTAATTAACTTCTTTGATGTAACATTGGTTTACTTCTTGAAAATGTATTTAACAGAAAGACCTAATTATAAGAAGTGGATGAAATTGTACGCTTCACACATTTGATAGAAATAGCAAGTATGTCTGATTATTGACTCAGATAAATTACCATATGGCCTCTATTGATTCTTTCACATAAAATGCTAAAACTGTTAGAAAAAAAACCCACCAGTTCTGAGTGGAATATCACAAAGTAATCATTATTTTGAAATACTTTCCTTTCGATTCTGTGCATTATCTCAAAATTAAATCTTTTTTTTAGTATGTACAGTACAGACCAAAAGTTTGGACACACCTTCTCATTCAAAGAGTTGTCTTTATTTTCATGACTATGAATATTGTAGCTTCACACCGAAGGCACCAAAACTATGAATTAACACATGTGGAATTATATACTGAACAAAAAAGTGTGAAACAACTGAAAATATGTCTTATATTCTAGGTTCTTCAAAGTAAACACCTTTTCCTTTGATTACTGCTACGCACACTCTTGGCATTCTGTTGATGAGCTTCAAGAGGTAGTCACCTGAAATGGTTTTCCAACAGTCTTGAAGGAGTTCTCAGAGATACTTAGCACTTGTTGGCCCTTTTGCCTTCACTCTGCGGGTCCAGCTCAACCCAACTAACTCGATTGGGTTCAGGTCTGGTGACTGTGGAGGCCAGGTCATCTGGCACAGCACCCCATCATTCTCCTTCTTGGTCAAATAGCCCTTACACAGCCTGGAGGTGTGTTTGGGGTCATTGTCCTGTTGAAAAATAAATGATGGTCCAACTAAACGCAAACCGGATGGAATAGCATGCCGCTGCAAGATGCTGTGGTAGCCATGCTGGTTCAGTATGCCTTCAATTTTGAATAAATCCCCAACAGTGTCACCAGCAAAGCACCCCCACACCATCACACCTCCTCCTCCATGCTTCACGGTGGGAACCAGGCCTGTAGAGTCCATCCGTTCACCTCTTCTGCGCCGCACAAAGACACGGTGGTTGAAACCAAAGATCTCAAACTTGGACTCATCAGACCAAAGCACAGATTTCCACTGGTCTAATGTCCATTCCTTGTGTTCTTTAGCCCAAACAAGTCTCTTCTGCTCGTTGCCTGTCCTCAGCAGTGGTTTCCTTGCAGCTATTTTACCATGAAGGCCTGATTCACACAGTCTCCTCTTAACAGTTGTTCTAGAGATGTGTCTGCTGCTAGAACTTTGTGTGGCATTGACCTGTTCTCTAATCTGAGCTGCTGTTAACCTGCAATTTCTGAGGCTGGTGACTCGGATGAACTTATCGTCCGCAGCAGAGGTGACTCTTGGTCTTCCTTTCTTGGGGCGGTCCTCATGTGAGCCAGTTTCTTTGTAGCGCTTGATGGTTTTTGCGACTGCACATGGGGACACTTTCAATGTTTTCCCAATTGTTCGGACTGACTGACCTTCATTTCTTAAAGTAATGATGGCCACTCGTTTTTCTTTACTTAGCTGCTTTTTTCTTGCCAAAATACAAATTCTAACAGTCTATTCAGTAGGACTATCAGCTGTGTACTGTATCCACCTCCTGCACAACACAACTGATGGTCCCAACCCCATTTATAAGGCTTGAAATCCCACTTATTAAACCTGACAGGGCACACCTGTGAAGTGAAAACCATTTCAGGTGACTACCTCTTGAAGCTCATCAACAGAATGCCAAGAGTGTACGGAGCAGTAATCAAAGCAAAAGGTGGCTACTTTGAAGAACCTAGAATGTAAGACATATTTTCAGTTGTTTCACACTTTTTTGTTCAGTATATAATTCCACTTGTGTTAATTCACAGTTTTGATGCCTTCAGTGTGAAGCTACAATATTCTTAGTCATGAAAATAAGGACAACTCTTTGAATGAGAAGGTGTGTCCAAACTTTTGGTCTGTACTGTATGTCTAACAACAACTACTATTTTAGAAAGGAAATCAAACAATCTTTATTATAAGAGAACTTTTAATTTAAAAGATCAACACAATGGATACCACAGATAAAAACTGGGGGAAATAAAATGACGAACAAAAACGACAAAAGGGAAAAAACATTTTTCTGACCAAAGCTAAACATGAGAAACATGTAAAGGAATGTGTAATTAACATATATGAAAATAATATGTTTCATTATAAATTTTTACCGTACATTATCAGTTTGGCAGATTATTGACAGATGCTTAAAATACTGACAAACAAAAAATGTCTTTAGGGAATTAAAAAAATACCATTTAGAAACTGAGTGATTAAAAGTTAGCTTCAATTTAATATACTTTCAAAAGAGGTCAAAATGATCTTCCCCTCAGCCAGTTCTAATTGAGCCAATATGATCTATTCACACAATAGTGTAAAAGTCACAGGGGACATTTTTCTGCATTGGATGTTTCAGCGATTCAGAGTAATTTCCTGATTCCTGATTCTGATGATTTCCAAATCAGAACGCGGAAGAAAAATACTTCCACCTTTTAAAAAGGAAAAAGAAAAATAATAATTTCATCACATATTTGTAATAATGATTGAACATTTAGCTCAACTGTGAGGGCACCAGTTGTATTTTATTTTATGAATCAAATTTGCTGAAGCAAAAATTATTCAGTCTTAATGACTCTCTTTGTGTCTCCCGAGCTGCCATCAGGTGGCCTGGTGGTTTGCTTTGTCTATCCTCCACAGTAGCTGTTAAAAGGGGCTTTCTCACACCGCTGAGCTTATACCATCACTCATCTAAATCATTACACCGTCTGCTTTTCAGGATGCGTGCTGAGTAAACTCTGTTAGCGCTGGACCAGCAAGGCCTCAGCCAGAGTGGCTGTACGTGGCCCCATTAAAGTGGAAAAGATGGGGTCTGACTTAAGAATAAAAACACGTTTAATAAAAACATATTTTTCTTTCGATCTCTAGCCATGGACTTGTCCTTTTTTATGACTGAACATGTAAATAACTGACAGCTTCTAAAAATATGGCCCAGATTTGAGGAATTTGCTTGTGTCCGTTACAATTTCCATCAGTCAGATTGTTCTATAATCAAGACTTTACTTCATATAACTGTAGGTAATCCTATTAAAACATGTATCAGAGTGTCTCTTCGTAATGCTCCCACACTACGAGATCACACGTGAAACCCATAAGGATGTTCTATCTCTTAAATGGAACAACCACATTGCAATTAGGAAGCACAATAGGAACATCCTCCTCTACATTGAGGTGAAAAGTTACACCACCCCAGGGAGAATGTGCAGCTCTTAAAAACAACCAGATAGCGCTGCAGCATGTGTACGATAGACCAATGCACCATGGTGTGGAGAGAGACCAATGCAGGCCATGCTGTACACATAGGGCATGTGCTGCACTTTTTTTATGCAACACCCATGTATTAACAAAGGTTGTACAGTTTAAAGTAGTTTAAAAGCTTTTGAAGCACATTTCTCAGAGCTTGTTTCGAACACTCTGCCAAATGCATCAAAAGCTTTAATGCCTGTGTCGATTTGGTAATCAAGCTGCATTTTCACATAAATAGAAATCTAGCCTTCTCCTTCTCCTGGATTGGCAGCCATGTGCTGGCCTCCCTCTGTGCTTTCGCTGCTCGCCTGTATCTGCTCAGAACAGGTGCCGCATCCCGTTCGGCAGCAGCCTTCGTGCCGCAGGTAGGGGTGGGAGGCCCTTGGCCGCTTGCACCGTCCCCCAAGTTTTCCAGGGGTCCCCATCTGCGTCCCCTGCACGTCCGCTGCCACATGGCACCTGTCCCTTGACGAGTCTGGTCCATTCTTCGCCCGGCAACTAGCGCGCCTGCCTGCCACCAAATACTCCGCCTGGTTTGGAGCCACAATGAGATGAAGAATAGCTGCACCCATAATCCCTTTGCTGTGAAATGTGTTTTTCTGTGTGTGATTTCCTTCTTTTCCTCCTTTGGCCACATTTAGGGCCAAGTACAAATTGTGAACAGGTTATTATGCTGCTGTAATACACTCCTACTGGAAATGCTCTCCAACAGCATTCAGTGTTTACAGATGTAGATGGGTGTTTATCCGGCTCATAGAGTAGTTTAATTTGGTGTAAAGTTCACTGCATTTAGCATGATTGCCTGCCAGATAAGTTTGTTGCAATAATTCCCTCAAAAGCAACTTGACGTTTAGACAAACTAATTTTCCTATTTGTAATAAAGATGTTATCCCCTTGTTTTTTTTCTTTTTTAATTAAAAACGTTTAATATTATGAGAAGCAAGCATGCAATAGTCATACAGTCCAGTGTCTTGCAAAAGTATTCATACCAAAGGGCCTTTTTGCACATTTTTGTGCATTATTTAATGTCATTCATCCCCTCTGAGTCAATATTATGTTTCCCATAGTATTGTTTCCTTTAGTTCCAATCCCTGCTATGAGTCTTTTGGGGTATAACTTTTCAAGCTTTGTGCATCTAGCAACTAAAAATGTTGCCAGTAAAACAGTTACCCAATATATTGAATAGCCATCATCATTGAAATATTCATGATGCAATATACAGTATGGCTTCTTGGATGCTATTATTGGTAGACTAGAATAGTTCAAGTACTATGCTTTTAGGTATATCTGGCCCCTTGGAAAGACTTTCACTGTTCTTTATACTAAGAGCTGATATGGATCTTAGTCACCAACACGATAGCCTTAGAGAGTGGAAGGTTTTGCACATCAGATGAAAATAAAATACATTATGCTTGGCCCTGTAGAAGATCAGACTTTAAGTTACATCACTCAAACACCAGGCCAAATATATTTTTAGGGCATCTCTGCCTCAATCAGTGCTTTATGCCTTAGTCACGTAGTTCAAATCAGCCACTTCCTCTTGACCTACAGTTATTACATTAAGAATGTCATATAGCTGGAATAACCTTCTTCCAAAAGAGATGTGACTGGACGCTCCCTCCCTAGCTACACAATGGACTCTGGACCAACCAGACACTGAGCCTCCTCTGTCCATCCTGAGAAAAAGATCATTGGTCAGCAATGACTTCAGTCCCATCCACATGGATAATACGTTACACAGCTGTGGTGGCTGCAGGTCCTGTACACACACACACACACACACTCACACACATCAGCCCACGCATACAGTATGCGAGGCTGCTACCTTAACCATTGGCGTTGTGTTAGACCAGCAGTCTTGTTTGTTTGCCCAGGGAAGTGACATGACGGCAGAGGAGGAAATAGGAAACATAACAGACTACCTGACAGACTCATTCCACGGGCTTGACCTGAGAATGGAGCTGAGCCAGGCAGCAATCAGAGAGAAATAACAAGAGGAGCCTTTTTTGTTTGTTCAGCCTATATCCTCATAATCACAAATATTGTAAACCTTACTATCTGCAAATGTGTGAAGAATTCAATTTGTCAAATTAATAGTAATTGTAACAGGGAAAATGGGGACTATGGCAATAGTTCAGAGTTGAGTCAGTGTGTATTATGTGTTAAATCTCTGCAGTTCAAAGAAGAGTCATCCTTTTACTTGTTGTCACATTACTCTTTCCTTGGATTCTTGCTGATTTATAGCTGCTGAAGCAGCACTAAAGGCTGTCTCTGGTTTTCAGCTGGCAGCTCTGACTACATTTTAAGATGACAATGAAAACTTTGAGGGAGTAAAAAAACTGAGCTTCACAAGTTAAGTGTTTTGCCTTCACTTCACACAAGTGTACCATTCTCAAGATGCACAAACCGCTCTGAAACAGTCCCACATTGCTCTCCTGTGAATTTCACTTCAGAGGTTTTTTGATCATTTTTGCCCCAAGCACTTAAGCGGTTCATTAACTATACGTTTGCAGTTAAGTAGTTAGTAGTTCGATTCTCAGTCTCTCCAAATGTGGGGAATTATGGAACAAGTCATATTCCAAAAGTTAGTGTTTGTTCTTATGTTTCATTGCATGGCAACTTCATTTATGTTGGTGTGTTTGAACAGTAAATGGTTGAATCCCTGAATTTCTCAGTAATTATAAACTGCATTTTTGTTTCTTTAATTCTATTATTGATTTTTATAGTTTCCTAATGTGTTTTTTATTTTGGTTATTTTATAGGTTTTATTAAATTAATATAACAACAACAACAATAATAATAAAAATAATAACAATGACAATAAAGAATTTCACCAAAATTAAAAAGAGGAATGTTTAACTAAATTTGCATGTTTGGGATGTGGTTACTCTTCTAATAAAAAAAAAAAAACTTGTTGCCTTTATTTAATTGGAAAAGAAAGTAATAGAGAAAGTTTGTTTTGCATTTATTTCTTATTATGGTTACTTAACACATCTTGTATATGTCTGAATCTGATGTGATGATGCTGGGTTGACACTTGAGTCTTTGTCCTTGTCGGTGTTACCATGTCCTACCCTCAGGTGTTTAATATGATTGTTGAGACATTACACTTATTCTTTACCAAGGGAGTCTGCCGCAACCCCCTTAGCTAACACAATGACAACTCTAGGGCCCGATGCTCATCAAAGAGTGCTTTTTCACCATGAATGCCTGCGGCTGTCCCCGTCTGGCTCCCACATTCAGAATGTGGATATGGTCAAACAGAATCACTGCAGAGTTTAAAAACCCCACAGGTATGCAGGGTAATGGTCTAACCTTACAGAAATTAGAGCACTGGCCAACTGAAAACACTGCTACATGATGAATGTTGTCACTCCACTGAGTGTAATCACATTCGCTGCAAGGTGTGTCAGAGGCATGCAATCAGGGTTGGATGTACGTGTACTAAATCTGACCTTTTTGGGTCAGATTTAGTGCACGCGGTTGCTACAAGTATCTGCGCTGTTCTGGTAAATGTACAAAAGGCCACATTGTTGAAAGCCTCCAACTTAAATACGGTGGAAGACGAGTCAGATGTTAAGATGTTAAACAACACAGCAGTGCTTCTTCCCGCCTTCAGAACAGCGGGTTCCCTTCTCTCAATCTAGCTCTTTTAATGCAGGGCCCAACCAGGCCCAAACATCCTGACGGAGAGAAGCTTTTCCCTTATCAGTCAGGAAACACTGCTCCTCCGCCACATCCTCTTTACAAGAAGCACGACTCAAACATTCCCAAAAAAAAAAGCAGGAAGAGCGAGCCAGACTCCAGGATTTGTCAAAAGCCCCCCAAATTCCTTGTTTCGAAAAAGGAAAAAAATCAAGAGAATGCAGAGAGGGCAAGAACGGGAGCAGTGGGGGAAAAACTGAGAAATCACAAGGTTTTAAAACACGAATTAGCTTTTTATTTACTTTTAAACAGATTACAAAAAGGTCTGCATCAGCAAGATATACCATGGGGTGAGCGTGTGGGTGTGGGGGAGATGGGTTGGGAAGGGGGGACCAGCGTGCCTTAAAATGGTACCCAGAATAAAATTCCAGAAAAACAAAAGGAGGGCTGAGATGGAGGCGGGTGGCAATGAATGCGCCTGATTTACACTAATCCTCTGAAGTAGGATGATACGAAGGAAAAAGCGGGCCAATGGGAAATATGACGGAGAGGGTGGAAAAAGCTAGTGAGTGTCAGAATGGGTCGCTTAAACTTCAACAGCACCCAAAATAGAAAAACAGATGATTTGACCCCAAAATCAAAGATGGATAGATGAATCATGGATGTCTTACAATAGTTTTTTTCTCCCAAAACTATTCCAAAAAAGTAGACGTTCTATAATGTTTTATTGTTTTATTTTTTATTCTAGGCAACTAGTCAATCTATGTGACGGCATCTCAGCATATATCAGTTATTTCCAGTATTTTCTATTAATTACAATGAACAACATTTGTTCTCTTGTGGTATCGTTATAATATAAAAATCAAACTTTTACAGTCTTCCATGAATCTAAATCAGCATACACTTAAATTTACTGTTATTTTTGAATGAGGATGTTGACTATATGACTATATTACTAGAGAAGTTGTTAAAAAATGCCTTCCTTTCTTCATTATACACAACTTAGTTGAATTGCATAAGAAATGTTCAGCTAAAACTGTTTTCAATTACAACCACTGAGGTAAAACTCCCAAACTGATGAGAGTGATAAAACAAAAGCCAACATTCAAATGGAAAAGCATCGATAATAGCAATACATTTATGCAAAAAAAAAAAAACATCAACGGACTTAAATTAGCTTCTAAAGAGCGTCTGTACATGCCTCTGTAGCTACATTAATTGGTGAATAAACAAGACTTTTACGATTGTTGCACTAATGTTAGACATTTAGAAACAACTGGAGGTGGCATTCTATAGTAGTCTGTGTCTGCATCCCTGAGGTGTCCATCTCCATATCTTCATGTTTCTCATTGCTTGTTGTTCACGCTCGGCTCCAGACAAACATATTGCTCAGTTATCAGTACAGCTCTTTAGGATTGGAGGAAGTTGTTCGAAGATGCTAAAAACTGCAACATTATCCTTCATCTCTGAAACTATCTTTACTGTCTTTCAGTATCTTTATTTAGTCTCAAGTCTGTTGGTGCGACAAGCGTGCTTATGAGATGCCGTAGTTGTTGTAGTAGGCCGCCGTTGCGTCTGCGAGCACAGAAATGAGGCTTGTTTCCGTGGTGCTACTGGGACATGCTGCAGCAGAGGTGGTGGTGGTCGATGCCACCTGGATGTGTCCAGTTACAGTCATGCCACCAGGTTGTTCTGGGTGGAAACCAACCCCAGTGGAGTTCAGGTACTGGTCGAACTCGTTACGGTCCACCTCACCCAGAAGCTCAGCTTGGCTCAGCTGGTCTAAAGTCTCCAAGTGACTCTGAGTCTCTGGTGGCGGGGACAGTTGACCCAGGTGGCCCTGGGGGTGCCCATGGTGGATCTGCGGGAACGACGAGGAGTTGTAGTAGGACAGGGGGGGGCCAGGGATCAGTCCACCGCTGCTTCCAGTTTGGGACATGTGAGGGATGTGACCTAAGATTGTGCCCCCACAGTGGATTTGGGTCTGCGTGTAGTCAGTGTGGTAAGGAGGTGGGCTGCCCATGTGCATCTGATTCTGGTGGTGTTCATCTGGACAGGAGGCCGTGGATGAGCAAGAGACCGAAGAGCTACCGGATGTTGAATAATAGGTCGGAGGCATGTGCTCGTGGTCCATGGCATCTAAGGGGGACATCTCGGGAGGTGTGGGAAGGCCGTAAGGGTAGGTGTCAAAGCTGCTGGTGGAGCCAGCAGGCTCTCTGAAGGTTCTCACACTGGGCAGAGCAGGGCTGGAGCCTGAGAAGCCACCGCCGACTCCATTAGAGCTGCCCTCGTCTTTGTCCAGTGCGTGACTGAGGGCTCGCTGCTCAGGCAGGGGACCATGGTCAGGGGCCAGCCCACTCAGGAGAAAACCAGGGTCCACTCTCTTGCAGATGCGTTTGAGCTGTTTCTTCCTGCGGGGCCGATACTTATAGTTGGGATAGTCCTGCATGTGCTGCACTCTGAGCCTCTCTGCCTCCTCCACATACGGCCTTTTCTGAGGTGGAGTCAGGGCTTTCCACGACTTTCCTGCATTTAAAAAGATAGAAAGAAAATTATTTTATTTGTACTGAAATCTAATCATTACATAAAGTTACATATATCCTTGGCCTTTTTATGGAATTTCTTTCTTTTTTTTCTTTTTGGGTAAAGCATAATAATTTAAACAACTAAAATTATTTCTAATATCAGCATTTGTTGTAACTTGAATGTAAGTAAAATAAGTGTTTGCCTTGATTTGATTTTTCTACCGGGACATTTAGATTTGAAATTCACCATAGATGTAAAAAAAAGCTATAAATAAGAATAACAAATAATTGATAAATAATTACGAAAAGTTAAATACATTTAAAAATGAATAATAATAGTTACTTTATAAGGGTATTTGGCAACCAAAAAAGTGCGATTGTGATAAAACTTTTTCACAACTTTTTCTTGTTCCTTTTCGTAGCCAAAAAAACTAACAACTGATGTATAACTAAAAAATAACAGAAAACAAATATTTTAAAAAAAGATTGTTCCCACATTTTAAAACAAAAAAATAAATAAATATCAAAATCAATAAATATTATAAAGACTAATTAATAAGAAATTATTAAAATATGATGTTCTGGATTCTGATTTAGAGTTGTCTAATTTGAAGTTTACCATTACGCAGTGTGCCAGATAACCGAAGAAAATAATCGTCTGATTAAATGTTCATTAAAGAAAATGCGGGTATTTTTACATTCGTTTGGAGTAAAGCGATGCGGATTCAAGGTGACTTTAACCTATGTAAACGTATGTTTTTAAGTATTACTTGAATATTGTATATTAAGTCATTTACTTCTTAACTATATTTTATAATTATGTATTTTGATTTGTTTCTATTTTGATTTTGTAACATCCAAACTTTTGTAAAGAAACATATAGGCCTCAAGACAAGGAAGACAAAAAGTTAGGACTGTCACATAGTATAATACTAATAATATTACTATTATTAATAATAATAATAATAACTTTTCTTACCCAACATTTTGCTGAGCTCTGCATTGTGCAGGTCTGGGTTTTGAACCGCCAGCCGTTTGCGCTCGTCTTTGGCCCACACCATGAACGCGTTCATGGGCCGCCTGATCCGCGGCTCCGGCGCCTTGTCCACGGGAGTCCTGTGCGAGACATGAGCGTCGGGAACATCTCCGTCTCCTGGAGGACACTCGAAAGACTCCGGCCACGAAGAGTACGCGCTGATGAGAGCAGCCATCTGCAGCGCGCACTCACCGACCCCACTCTCAAGAAGCGCGTCTGAGTCTCCTAAACAAGTTGCGCACTTTCTGTTTTTCAGCAGCCTGACTTAAAGCTGTAAAATAAAACAAAACACAGACTTTTCAAACAAAAATCCCGCGTTGCTTTACATACTACTTCAACCTGGAGACGAATGCCTGAACAGATTTTAAGAGAACGCACAGATGCACACATGCAGCTGCTCCTCCATGTGGGTTATGATTCTGTCTTTCCTGGTGGATGGGGGAAGCGCTTTATATTTGAGGAGCAGGTTCCAGGAGAAACCCCGCTGGACTCTCGACTCCTCCTTGATTGCAAGTTAAACCCAGTGAAAAGGAAGGGAGAGGGTGCAACATTTCAACACAAGCAACTCCTTAAACTGCCCTAAGAACACAACAATTCTTGTCCTTGACTCTAATATTAATTTAACTAATAGAACAACTCATAACACTTCACTCCACGGTTATATTAAGCTCATCAGTTTTAAAAAGTGGATAAATCCACATTGAACCCACAGAGAATCATTTTTTTTGTGTTTCATTTATAAAAAAATTTTTCTGGTAATGTCAAGACAGATTTTGCAATAGACTTTTTCTGGTCTACGTGGAAAAGCTTGCATGACCAACTTACCAAACCTGTTTTGCAGTGTTCTCAACTTCCAGAAAACCCCACTGGTTAAATGACTTTTTGAGATTTCCAGTTGTTTTTTTTTTTTTCATTTGTACACTCAATGAGAGATGCAAAACTTTATAAAGTACATAACAAGGGAGGTTTTTCCTAATTGTTACAGAATTTAAGAGTTTAATAGTTTTGCACTTCACAACCAATCAACAGTATAGAACCAAAAATGTAATTTTTCTCTGCCTGGACTGGTCATTCTGAGCACATTTCTGGCTGAGCAAATAAATAAAACCACTGAGCACACACACAGAGTAATCAGTTTCCTTCTGTGGCCAACAGCGGGTGCATATCAAATCCAGGAGTTCCTGTTGACAGGATACTCTCTGGCTGTAGTTGTGGAGGAGCTCCCACTCCCACTTGCTCTCTCTCACTGCTCAAACACAGCCAACAACCTCAGGTCACAAATGATGTTATCAGTAATATCTTTGGAGATGGGAGAAACCCGACCACAGGTTTAAAGCACATGACGTGTTCATTTAACATGCAGCTCAAGTTGAAATCCATATCTTGTAGGGTCGTGCCGCCCCACTTGTCAGAGCTCAAGCTTTAGTTTAACCCCCCACAGGAACAGGATGTGGCACCTGAAGCCACAGATTGTGCACGATGCAGGCACATCAGTGATATATATGGCTACACTTCCTTTCCCTGTCCTGACTTGGGCCATACTAATGTGTTACCAGTGAAAGTTAGAGACTGAAGTGATGGTGAGCTCAATCAGACAGGTAATGTGAGACAAAATGTTAAAAGGTTTGAAATGTTCATTTCGACGGTTAGGGATTATTTAATTATTTTGAGTTAGGGAGCTCTGAAATGACAAATGCCTCCAAGTTTTATCCATTGTTGCTAAGCAGCTCAGGCATGGCAGCAGGGATTGTTTCTCTACATATTGTGTTGGAAAAAATGTATAATTGGAGAAAGATGTTTGCTGTGGAGCATTGCACAAAACAGAAAGATATAATAAAATTTATTTAAACACGTGTGGCTCGATCTAAATGCAAGATACAGATTTCTTAAATTTTTTAGAAATTACTGGCACAGAGTATAATCAAAAATAATTATAAGTGAAGGAAATAATTACTTGTTTTGCTTTTGAATTCCACAAACACACCAACCTATAAATGTGACTTTTTGCTGACCTGCCCACTTTAGCTGGCCAGCTGAATTCTGTGATTTAGATTAAATGTACTTTAGGTGTGAATGCTTTTTATTATAACAATAAAAATAATAAACATAACTTGTTTTTGACATTTCAATTCAATTCAATTCAGTTTTATTTATATAGCGCCAATTCACAACACATGTCTTCTCAAGGCACTTCACAAAAGTCAGGTACATACATTACAATTAGTCCTAATCATTGAACAGTGCAGTCAGAGTTAGTTACTTATTCAAATTGGATAAAAAGTTTTTCTGTCTAAGGAAACCCAGCAGATTGCATCCAGTCAGTGACTTGCAGCATTCACTCCTCACGGATGAGCATGTAGAGACAGTGGACAGTCACTGGCGTTGACTTTGCAGCAATCCCTCATACTGAGCATGCATGTAGCGACAGTGGAGAGGAAAAACTCCCTTTTAACAGGAAGAAACCTCCAGCAGAACCAGGCTCAGTGTGAGCGGCCATCTGCCACGACCAACTGGGGGTTAGAGAGAACAGAGCAGAGACACAAAGAGAACAAAGAAGCACTGATCCAGGAGTACTTTCTATGGGAAGGAAAAGTAAATGTTAATGAATGTAGCTCCTTTAGTCGTTTCACCTAGAAAGAAAGAACATATAAACTCTGAGCCAGTTTTCAAGGTTAGAGTCTGAAAGAGAGCACATAGAGTTAGTTACAGTAAAAGCTCAGTCAATCGCCATGTCTAGGAGAGAGAAAGGGTTAAAACACTGAAAGACAGGGCCGTGTGGATCATCGGTAGAAGGTGAGCATTAAGTTGTTGCCAGCAGAAGCTTGGACGATGCCCCTCTCCAGAAAGGTGTCACAGGTAGACACAGAGTCAGGCCAGGTGTAGCTTCTAGAAAGAGAAAAGAGAGAACAAAGTTAAAAGCTGAAATAACAGCAAATAATACAAAATTGGAGAGTAGTGTGAGAAAAGTAGCGAAGAGGGGAAAGTGGTCATTATGTCCTCCAGCAGCCTAAGCCTATAGCAGCATAACTACACAGAAAGTTTCAGTTCAGATTATTAGTTAGACGGCGCTTATTTACAACAATGTCATTTCAAGGCACCCCACAAAGGGCCCACTGATGGTCATTGTTATACTAAAACCACAAGGATTGGGATACCTCTCCTTGTCAGACTGATTATAACCATTGGAAAAGAGAAGGGGTCATACAGGTAGCAGAAATGGAGGGTGTGTTTGCACCTCAACCATAACTGAGCCGGTTTTAGGCTAATCCTGACTCCCCCTTACTCCATCCAACAGGGAGGGAAGAAGGCTCCCTCCCTGATAAAACTAAGCCACTCTAACTATAAGCTTTATCAAAAGGAAAGTTTTAAGCTAGCCTTAAAGTAGACAGGGTGTCTGCCTCACGGACTAAAACTGGGAGCTGGTTCCACAGGAGAGGAGCCTGATAACTAAAGGATCTGCCTCCCATTCTACTTCTAGAGACTCTAGAACCACCAGTAACCTGCAGTCTGAGAACGAAGTGCCTGTTAGGAACGTATGGAACAATCAGATCCCTGATGTATGATGGAGCTAGATCATTAAGGGCTTTATATGTGAGGAGGAGAATTTTAAATTCTATTCTGGATTTAACAGGGAGCCAATGAAGGGAAGCTAAAATAGAAGAAATATGATCTCTCTTTTTAATTTTCATCAGAACTCTTGCTGCAGCATTTTGAATCAGCTGAAAGCTTTTAACTGCATTTTGTGGACATCCTTAAAGTAAAGAATTACAATAGTCCAGCCTTGAAGTAACAAATGCATGGACAAGTTTTTCAGCATCACTCCTGGATAGGATATTTCTAATTTTGGCAATGTTCCGGAGGTGAAAGAAGGAAATCCTAGAAATCTGTTTAATATGGGATATAAATGACATGTCCTGGTCAAAAATAACACCAAGGTTTTTTACTTTATTACCGGAGGTCAATTTAATGCCATCCAGGTTAAGTGACTGACTAGGCAGTTTCTTTTTTAAAGACTCCGGTCCAAAGACGACAACTTCTGTCTTGTCTTAATTTAGAAGCAGGAAATTTAAGGTCATCCAAGTTTTTATGTCTTCAAGACATGCTTGTAGTCTATCTAACTGGTTGGGCCCATCAGGATTTATGGATAAGTAAAGCTGATTATCATCAGCGTAACAGTGAAAATTTATTCTATGCTGCCTGATAATTTGACCTATTGGAAGCATATATATAGTAAAGAGAATTGGCCCAAGTACTGAACCCTGTGGTACTCCACAATTAACCCTGGAGTTTAAAGATGATTTATCATTTACATGAACAAACTGGAATCTGTCAGACGAATAAGATTTAAACCAGCCTAGCGCTGTTCCCCTGATGACTACAGCATATTCCAGCCTTTCTAAGAGAATATTATGATCGACTGTATCAAATGCAGCACTGAGATCTAACAGAACCAGTACAGACACAAGTCCATTATTTGAGGCAGTAAGAATATCATTAGTGACTTTCAGCAGAGCTGTTTCAGTGCTATGATGAGCTCTGAAACCTGACTGAAACTCTTCAAACAGGTCATTGCTGTGTAAATGCTCACACATTTGATTAGCAACTATTTTCTCAAGAATTTTAGATAAGAATGGAAGATTGGATATCGGTCTGTAATTTATTAAGTCATCTCGATCAAGCGAAGGTTTCTTGAGTAAAGGTTTAATTACAGCTACCTTAAAGGCTTGTGGTACATATCCATTTACTAAAGATAGATTAATCATATCTATTCCAGGGTATTGTTGTATCATTCGGTTTGTACTAAGCCCATCTGCAGCCCCTCTGGATTTTAATAAATGAGACAAAACAAGGGATAATGGTGCTTATTCACCTTATTTTCTTTTCATAAAAAATACTCTAACATCATTGTAAAGTTTATTACTGAATGTGCTTAATGTCAAATTTCTGAATATGAAGTTCTGTTTATTCAACAGAATAGTTTACAAAATAGACTGTGTCAGTTAGGATGAACCTTGCGGGTTGAAACTCTTAAACATAAGCAAGGAAGGACTCTTGGTAACTTGTTGACGTTAGACTTTAACTCATTGGCTGTATGTTTTGATGCAGTTTCAGTGTTGGCCAAAAGTCAACTTCTCTTTGGCCGATCAGCCCCTCATGATAGATCCTGTCCTGGAAGCTTCTGCTGTTGTGTGTTCAAAGACACAGACACAACAAAACTCTCACAAAACCTTTAGTTCATCACACAAGTTGGTTGTGAGAAGTGTTTGTTTTGCTCTGTACGCTAGGTTGAATCCATCTTTTTTTTGAGTAAAGCTTTGGAGGATGCCTTTTTGTATTTTTCTTGAAGTTGTTCTGAGAAAGCCCTTTTTGCATTATAAAAAAAAACACTTCTGAATCCAAAGTGAATAACCTCAAGACACCCAAACCTGAAGCCAGGGACACCGAGGACGCCTTCCCACCCAGCGCAGTTAGCCACACTATCCAGTGCCACAGCAGGCCACAAGCCACTCACAGACCCAGCCCTGGACTAACCCATAACAGCCAGGAGCGTCCCAAAGATGTTCTATTGGATTTAGGTCAGGGGAGCATGGAGGCCAATCAGAGTATCAATTCCTTTTGTTTATCCTGCACAGGCCTGTGTCCCACTATGGATATGCCTCCCCAGACCAACACTGACCCACTACTAAACCAAACATACTCAACAAAGTTGCAGGCAACATTCTCTCCAGACCCTTTAACATCTGTCACATGAGCTCAGAGTGAACTTACTCTCATCTGTGAAGAGAACAAAGCGCCAGTGTCGAACCTGCCAATTCTGGTGTATCTGGCAAATGCCAGTTCAGCTTACCAAGTCTGTTTATAATGGCTTGGTCAGAGACGTTCACACCAGTGGCCTGCTGGAAGTCACTTTGTAGGGCTCTGGCAGTACTCATTATGTCCCTCTTGCACAAAGGGGCAGATGCAGGTCCTGCTGATGGGACCTCCGACAGCCCTGTCCAGCTCTCCTTGAGTAACTGCCTACCTCCTCCATGCTCTTGAGCCTCATGCTACCAGTAGTGACACTGACCCTGGTTGAATGCAAACCTACTGAAAAGCAGTCAAAAAAAACCATGAAGGGGGAAAATGTCTGTGGCCTCCACCTGCAAAACCATTCCTGTTTTGGGGGTCTTAAGTTTCCCCCCCCATTTAGTGCACCTGTTAATTTCATTAACACCTAAACCCTACACTGATTAACAACCCCCTCTACTGCCTGACTGACAAGATCAGAAGTTTAACCGACTTGCTATTATACGCTGATTAAAGTGTTCCTTTATTTTTTTGAGCAGAGTATATTTTTAATTTTATTATAGATTTGTCAGATGTACTTCTGAAGTAGAGGAAGTAATAATAAATAGAAGGGACATTTAGCTGATAGCAGGAAATGGAAAGATAATGGAAAAGGAATTACCACACCTCACATGCCTACAATGTTAGTCTACCTTTCTTTTGTCCAGGGATGTCAAAACACTTTCAGATCATTTCAACACAAACAAACCCAAAATAGAGATCAAGAATGCTACAGCATTTTCATGTGCAACACTGGGCACCTGTGACATCTCCTTTTCCTCCTTTGACTCATCCCACACAGGAGTTGGAACAAGACTGGCTTGTTAAGGGTTTGTGAAATCAAATGGACCGAAACATCCTGCGTCACATCTTTAAAGTATATGGTGACTGTGAGGTAAACAATACGTGACAAAATACATACACCCGAGTATGTATTTTGTTTTGATTTCTTAACAATAACCCTACAGTTTATACTTGTATGGTTTCAACTTCCAGAAAGGAATATTATTTTATCTTTCTACAGGTGTCACATTTTATTTAGAAATTAATTTAATTTCAGTTAAGAAAATAAAACCAGAGTCCAAGTGTGTGTGACCCTATTTATTTAGAAACATTTTATCGAGACCTTTCAAAGTTTGACTAATTTTAAAAAGGCCCGTCATGTCAAAGCATCAGATGTCTTGTATCACACAGATCACATTTGTCCTTTCAGTTTTTGAAATAAAACTGACAAATTGGGAGACAGACAACATGAAGCGTTGCTTAAATAGTAATGCATGCACATATTAGGAGACAAAAATGTAAAAAATTTGCTTTTTGCCATAATTCTACAGCTCCTGAATTATTATTCAATTACAGAAAGAGTTCATTTTATATAAGCCGGCAGGCTAAGGCATAATTAACTTGAAAACTTCAAAGTTTTCATTCATAAAAACGCCTTTTTTATGTATTAGAGATTTAATATGGTCACAGAAGTCTTTATAAATGTGATGCTTTCAGATAAGGGCACAAGTGAAATATAAAGTTTTGGGAAGCTGGACAAATCTAACCAAAATGTAAAGAGCACTCTATTCTTGATTTTTTCTCTTTCCTTTCTTCTTGGATTTTTTAGTAACCAGTTCTTCCTCACATTCCTTCACTCCATTGAGGTCCTCCTTATCCTGGATAACTTTGTACTCTTCAGTTTGTTCATGCTCCTTTTCCATGTATTTAAGTTTTTTCTTCTTAGAGAGACGTGGTTCTTCACAGTTCATTGCCAGAACAGCGATGGAGCTAGAGTTTTCATTTTCAACACTGATTTCTGCAGTTTTTCTCTTCTTTTTCTTCCTTAACGCTTTCTTCTGGTTTTCGTCTTCTTCCAGTACAATGGGGGCACTGCACTTCTCGTCTACATACTCCAGCTCCTCTACAGGCTTTTTGTTCTTCTTTTTCTTCTTTTTTTTGGGCTCTACAGCATCACTGTTGCTGCAGTGGACTGGACCGAGCTCCTCAACTGGGCTTGATGTTTCAGTAGCCTCTGCTTTGACAGAAGATGCTAAACCAGCAGAGCCACGGGCCTTCCTCAGCTGTGCCATGCGCTTCGCGAAATACTCCTGCATGCTTAGAGAACTTGTCACAGTCTTGGCTATTGACTCCGTATCCCGTTCAGAAGAAGCAAGAGTCCCACTTTCCTCTGATTCAACTGGAGACTCGCTCCTGCTGCTCTCCTACAGCACAAAGACACAGATAGGAAAATAGTTATTTAAGGAATCTGCACATCCAGAGTTGGATGGTACTCCATTTTAAACAAAGGAGCTTAAGTGATTGTCAATCATCACACAAAGATTACACCAACGGACTAAAGTGAGTGGCAACCCCAAAGAAGGACGTTGAAGCAACAATAGGTGTAAGAACATTAAAATAAGCCGAGTCAACAATTTGTTTTTCTTTATAGTTCCTCACATCCAGCTGGGCTTGTTTGCACAGTCAGCTCCAAGCTGTCATCTCTCTGTAACAGCTCCATATTTAGTGGTGAGGAGCCGTTACAGAGAAAAACAAGTTGTCGCTTAAACGTGACTTTCTAAGCAAAATGAAACCAGGTCCACCTGTTTGGGTTGGCTTACTACCAGAGCAAGAAAAGAAAAGAAAATCAGTGCTGCCAATCAACGTAATCCAACATGTTAGCATCGCTCTTGAGAAGGTAATCTCTCATTCTACAACAATGTTTGCAGAATCTAAAATTAAGGTTAATTCTCCAAAGAAGAGAAAATGTCTGTAAAAAGAGAAGTACTCGTGTTTTTCCTTTTATAAAGATATTGAATTAGGTGTATTTTTCAGGGTCAATGTGCTATTTTTTTGCATCAATTGGCAAAAAGCCTTTCAAACCTTTCATTTTCGCAACTGCAGAGTGTTTACACTGTGGAGGGGGCCAGTCCTATAAGACATTATGTTATAAAAATGAAAACTAATTTGTAAATATGAACTCAATAGCAACACCGCCTACATTCATGGTTATTAACTATATAACCATAAACTTTGGTTTTATATGCTAAGTTGGGAATTAATCAGTCGAATAGCTGGGACCCAAACTTGAAACAGCTTGAGTGGTGACTGACAAACTCAACAATCTAAAATCAAAATGACTTTTTTTGGTAAGAGAAAGCAACACTGCAAGGAGCCGTTTTGGTCCACCTATTGGGTTTATTTACAATCTAGAAAATACATAGAGGAGGTTGTTACAGTTAGCAATGATAAACATGCACGTTTATGCTAAATTCCAATGGAAAAACATAAAAGCTTAAAAACATCAGCAAATTTGGCTAAACTGATTCATGATGAATAACTTCACTGCAGAAAGCTCACCAAGTCAAAGTATAAAAGTAGAAGTGTATAACAGTAGCGCTGTTACAATAAAAAGAATCTGTAGGGTGCTGTAACCCAGATCTGTTCTAGATATTACATAAACATTTTCAAAATATCCAATGTATGCCCTTAAAAATAGTTCTTAGGGGAAAAACGGGAATAATCTAAATGTGATATCAGCAAGTCAACATAGCATAAAGGAATTAAAATCAGTTAATTGTCCATTAAGCGGTTAAAAGATGATTGGCAAGTGAAATATATTCACCCAAATTGCACCCAAACCGAAAACTCCCACCATTTTCAGTCTGTAAAGGCATCAAATAGCCTTATATGTGATGCAACTGTGGTTAGGGACATTTGTTTTGGTGCAAAACTGTATTGTATTGTTTATCGAGAAACATTTATTGTGAAACCAGAAAAACCTACAGAATTGTTGGGATTGTTACATTTACCATTTTCTCCACTGTTGGTTCCATGATAGCATTAATATCAAAAAACAAAAAAATATAATTAAATACAGTAAGAACCCATTTAAGTGCCAAAACAAAAACATTTTTATGCAATAAGTGTCCTGAAGAAGCCAATTTCGAAATGGGTTTGCTTTTTTAAGAGCAGTATTTGTGTTTGTGGGTCTCTGCCTGCAGTCATAGTTACCTACAAAAAGACTATTAAACAGTATTTACAACTCCTTTACTATCACTTTTATAGCTATCACAATAAATAATAAAATATCGTGATAGGATTTTAAGTCCGCATCGCCGTAAATACCGTAAATTTCGGACTATGAGCCGCTACTTTTTTCCCACACTTTGAACACTGCGGCCTATACAACGCTGCGGCTAATGCATGATTTTTTTCATGCCGGCAAAAACATTTTACCTGGTAACAGCAGACCAATCAAATTGATGAGTAGTTCACAGAGGTCCAACGAACTTACAAAGTGGGACACCCGCGGCTTAAAATCCGGTGCGGCCTGTACAAGTACAAAATTGGTTTTCTTTCTAAGACTAGAGCATGCGGCTTTTAATCAGGTGCACTCTGTAGTCCAGAATTTACGGTAGTTAATGTTAAACCTTACTTTTTTTGTTGGATTTAAAATTTATCAACTCTAATAGTAAAACTGCAGCACTTTCTTTTCTTTAGTGGACAAAATTTAAGTTTACATGAATAAATTCAGATGTTTTATAATCCTTCTACGGTTATGTCTACATTCAGGCTTAAGGGATGAAGAGCATCACAAAATCCAAAGATCTTCCATTCTACAGTCGAAGATAAAACAGAGATTATAAAATCATCGCTCCAGCCTTTAGGTTCGGCATTAAACGGGGGCCCATTTTAAAACTGTTTAGCACAACGTGGTCCAGATTCTACCTCCACAGCATGTACAATTTGTCACCTCACCCCATGACCCATTTGTCTTCATTTTCCTAATGGCCTACTCAATGCATAATGATTTGTCGAGAAGAATGTAGAAGCTCGTCTGGAGATTCACACTAAACAATGCTGCCGCTTGCTGTGTTATCTAAGATGGGAAAGTGGATGGCATTTTTCATGCCGTACAGATTAGAGATAAACTGAAAACACTGAGCTGTATGGGCCATCATTGTTTGGCCTTTAAGCTTTTATGCTCTGATTACACTGCTTGGGGGAAATAGGTTGACAGTAAAGTTATGCAAATCTAAATTTAAATGCTGAGTCGAGTTGATATATATACTTAAAGCATTCTTTAAGTCTTGTGCAGGGCTTCTCTAATTCATAGGCAGTAGGTATTAACTAAGATCCTTCAACAGAATTTTATTGTAATAAAAAAATCTGAAACAGTTTTCTGTGGTGAGGAATAAATTCAAACGTGTGCAAGGAAACTAATAATCAACAAAATTAACCGTTCCAATACCTTCTGTGAGTAGGCAAATCCTGAAAACAGAAAAAGAGTGGATTCCAATGTAGGTGAACCAAAAAACTAAGGCTAAAGAAAGTTTTCCACTACCTAGGACCTTGTCCAGATAGAACCACAACTTCTAACAAGGGGAATTATAAAGCCCTTCAGGTGAGGCGCCATTAAACAAAACTTTCCAGCTTCCCACTAAAAATCTATACTTCCCGTTACTGCACAATGGCGTCCTCACTGCTTGAGAGAGTGAAGATGAGGCTTAGAGCTGACAGCGCCAAACAACATGTAACTGGGATTTGGGAAGATGGCTGGGGGCCACTTTAGAGCTGCCTGTGAAATTACTCTCAGGAGAGGGACGGGCTGAATGAGCAAAGGGAAGAAAGAGAGAGAAACATCATCATAAGGGAAAGGTGGCCTGAGCTTGGTACGTGGTTCTTCCTTCACTGCCAGGGGATTCCATTAGACTCTGATACGACAGCAGGTAGAAGTGCTGTGCTGTGTACAGACAAGACACACACACACCCACACACAGAGAGTGGATGTAAACATACTGATCCAGTCAGCACTACTAGCAGCCCTGGAGATCTTTTTGGCATGAACTATTAGGGGCGACAGGCTAATAGGAAAGCACTTGGCAGTAACGTTAGAGGGGTTTCTCCATTTTCACTTGTGTCTTCAGAATCAGTTTTATTTGCAAAGTTTCTGCACACAAACAAGGAATTTGGCTTCTCTTTCACTTGCCCTTTCCCTCCAACTTGTCATTAATGATTTAATTATTTGCTGTCACACAGTCTTGTATCCAGCAGCAAGAAGCATCAATGGACGAATTTGTATTTCAAGTTTATACTCCTAAAACAAAACACTCAGCAGCAGAATTGAGTATGTGGGTTACGTCTATGAAAAACGTCTCTGCCAATGCCAAGCAGCTTATTCCGCTATTGACTCTTGCTTGGTGTCGTTGCATAGATTGGATGATTGAGGTTCGAAGAAACACAAATTTATAGGCAATTTAACAACTGCTTTATTTAAAAAAGAAGTGCCTCTGTAGTGCATGGAAGAACCATATACCTGGCCTGGCAACTCCTCCTCGTCCTCACGCTGGTCACCACCTGGTTATACACTGGTTTGGGATGGCATGCCATTCTTCAACCAGCACTTGACTCAACTCCGGCATGAACGACATGCCCAAGCTGATCCCACAAGCATTTAATGAGTTTGTGCTCAGGACTTCTGTGACGGCTAGCGCTGACATCATGGATGACAGCGTTTGGTCCCGAAATGAGGAGATATAAGGTTGCCACTGGTTGCAGAATCAATATCTGTCTACATCGAAGCTACCTCCTTAATGACAAGCCTAATTTAGCAGTGAGTGATATGCTGCCCCATGCCATCACTACGCCTCCACCAAAACGTTTTTTGCTATTGCTGGAGAGGATTTGGCAAGTTTTTCATAGGCATAACAGCCTGTGAAATCAACTCTGCTGCTAAACCCAAAAATGCATTTTCCCAACAACTGTGGCAGCATTTAAATGGAGATAAACAAGATGGACAAAGACAGAGTGGATGTTAGTTTTCCTTCTCATGTATTTAAGCTATTGCTAATTGCTAACCCTGTAGTTAGTTTTAAGGAGTGATATAATTGGATCAACCCAACTGTTCAGAGGAATTCCACTGATTTCCTGCAGCATGCATTTTACCATTTTACATATTTTTTAAGAGGAAACTGTATACAAAAAAAATTTCTTCATGTTTTCTGTGAAACATACCAGTACCTTAATAAAATTCTGAAATTATTGAATTTGTTCTAAAAATATTTACTAACATATATATCTGCAGATTATTCTGCAGCTGAAACAGTGTAATATATGTCAAAAAACCCAAATAAAGGAAAAATATTATAATTTTAAGTGTTTTATTTAGGATTACAGGTTTTCCTGAATGCCTTGATATTTTTCTCTTCTTGTAAAAAGTACTTATTTTAACATTCATTCATTCGTCTTCTACGCTGCTTATTCTATAGTGGGGGAGCTGGTGTCTATCTCCAGCAGTTTATGGGCAAGAGGCAAGGTACACCCTGGACAGGTCGCCAGTCCATCGCTGGGCAACACAGAGAAACACAGGACAAACAACCATGCACACACTCATTCACACCTAATGGCCAATTTAGAGAGAGACAGTCATGTTTTTGGACTGTGGGAGGAAGCCGGAGTACCCTGCAAGGCAAAAATGATACCAACTGCACTGCTGTGCAGCCCTTATTTTTACATTTTTGGCATTTTCAATCGTTTTTTTACAAAGCCACAATGTTATTTTAAAGTATTTTTTAACACCAAAAAAAAGGTTGAAAAAGGTTTTCCCAGTTAGCAGTGAATTGGTATTTTAAGGAAGTTTAATTTTAATTGGTGTTCATCTTAGGCACGGGACTAAAACTGACAACTTTGAACAAGCAAACTAATTTGACTTTAAATTATTGCCACAAAAAGACAGCTATGAATGCATTTTTAAAATACATGTTTTCTTCACATGCTCGAGGGTTTTGTAAAAATACACCATTTTACAGAGAAACAATGTCTACATGTTACATTTTTTAACTTTGCAAAATCTGTTTCTTGCTATAATTAGGAAGAAAGGCAAAAAGCCAGAGTTGAGAGCAGAGGGTGGGAGAACACACCTCTTATCAAGCCGTATGTACTTCTCCTCCCACATCATCTCCTTCTCTACACCCAGACGCAGAACCCCAGGAAAAGGATGCGCTCAATGCACTGTGTGCAGCACTGAGATAAGGCTCCTTCAGCAGAGAAGCGGTCTGGCTGGCTATCGGGGCCTTCCTGATCCACTCATTCCCCTGGCGGGGGATAGGGTTGGGCAGGGAACACAGGGAGGGGTCCACAGAGGGTCCCGGAGAAAAGGAGAGGTTGGGAAGATATTCAACAGGATTCCTCCTTCAAGACACTCCAGTTCAATCTCTTCCCACTAATGTAACCAATGGCAAGACATGTGCCAAGATAGCAGGGCCAATATATTCAGAGGGGAGTCAATCAAGCCAGGAAAAATGAAGGAAAAGGTTCACTTGAGTGCATCTGAAACTTTTCTTTCCGGTGTATTCCAGCAAAAAGAAATTCCTGGAACACTTGTGTGCAATAACAATCTCAGTTCTGCTTGCAGAGGAAGCAATCCTGCTATATGCTGATCATGACTTAAAGAGTGTAGAAATTCGAGTTAACATTTGTGAAGATATTCTCGTTAATATCTGGTACAATATGACTCACATCTGCAAGCTTGTACGCTGTTAATATAAACGTTATGACGGCAAACAGAGAGCACTATAACCGAACAATGATGCATAATATGACCTAAAATATTTCAGATACAAAGAGGTGCAACACCACCTTCAAATAGGCAACTCCATGATATTTATACTTAATATTTTTTGTTGTTTTTTTTTACCAAAGGAGCATAATCTCTATCAAAATAGTGTTGCTACAATAATTAAGTTAAAAATTATGTGAGTACCCCACAACACATTTACATAGTGGTAAAATGCTGGTTCTTCATCGGTTTTACTAAATCCTACATGCTTTACATTCCCAGTTTCAGTTAAGTCCGGCAGCCAGTTCTAATTATATGTAGCTATAACGCTTTGAAAAAAAAAATTTCATATACATAAAGTCTCTTTATTACAAAGACATTTTATGTATCTTTCTAAAATAAGAAGTACTGTGTATTTGTTTTGCACATACGTTTAGGACAACAACCACAGATTTCTGAAAAGCTGAAACAAACGGATAAATGCAAGGGATCACACATCAGTGTAATAAGAGGCGTTGAAAAACTCCACCCTAACAACAGTCCGGCTCCATCTGAAAAGTAGCCGATGCTCGAAGGTGCGGGTGGCCCCCACCGATACTTAAGAGCTTGTTCTATGAAGAAGCATCCAGCAGTCTGTACTGTCTTGCTACACATCAATAAGATGCATCCAATGAACGAAACCAAATGAACTTACATGACGCACCATAGTGTTCCTGACTTTTTGTGTGCATTAATCAGTCCTAATCTTGATTCTTTCGGTCTGCACAAGCCAAACCAAATACTTTTAGTAGGCCAAAACACCAGACGTTTGTCTGCGAACAGACTCATCCATAAGAATGTCAGGCAGAATTGTTAGCCGCAGTTTATAATCAACCAGTGCAAGAGGCTACCTTTCAGGGAGATGTGACACTGACTATTTTATAAATATAACAGGATTCAAGAGCAGGTTTACGTCAATTTGAAACAAGTACATTTAACCAAGAACATTTTTAAACCTTGTTGATTAAGAGTTTGATTGTGCTGCACATGCCCTTTTTATCCACTGAAAAACTGCCTCATTGCATGGCTCGCTATTTTTTTCAATAATTTCTCACCAATATTGGCTGGGTGGGTAATTGCATGGGAGTTGCCCTCATTGTCCTGCCACAATAATAAATTTGGTGATACTCGAGGTCTATGGATCAGGGCCTGATTAGCCAGCTGTCTCTCCCTGATGAGCGCATGAGTCCAGCATCCCATCGTTCATCGGCATGACGTGGGTGGACAGAAAAACAGGTGGAAGCCTTAATCCAAATAAGTGGATGCTTCAATTCAACATTAAGACACTTCTAAATAATGTCTAGACATTTAAACAATTCCCAATATTTCTTATTTCTTTGGCAATAACTTGCTCAAACAGTGTAGAGAATTTAAAGGGAACAAATGAAGCTTCTAAACCCATTTTAAAACACACATCCTAAACTTTGCTAAAAGCTGACATCATGTGGATCTTAAACGTAAATGTGGGTTGAAAAATTGCGTTTTGTCCTCAGTGCGGGAACGTTAATCACAAATAACAAATGAAGACAACATTATGCATGCAGCTTGTTCAACAGACCAAACACTTGGCGACAATGGGCTCCGACCCCAAGGAGGGAGGAGGCTGTGATTATTTCTCTCAGCTGTGATTCATTATATTTTTGAGTCGGTGATTAAACGCTAGTCTGTGACTGTAAACAGCTGAGAGGGTCTGAAATGTCTGGGCTTCACTAGACAGTAATTATCCAGCTCTCATATTGTAGCAAGAGACAGACACCATTTTGTTTTTTTTGGTCCAGCACTAATCTCTAAGTGTCAGCGAGCTGGCACTGCCAGCAGGGAGCAGTCCACACAACTGCCAGGGAGGTAAATGGCAACTGTGTGCTGCATTTATTTAAAGGAGGAGGGGTTGGGTTTGTTCTTGGCGGGTCTTGGTATTTTCAGCGGTAAAAGTAAAAGGGTCTGTCAACAAACATTGATCAAGAATGGGAGTGCTTTTGGTCGCGGCAATTAGATGTTATCTGAGAATGAACGGTCTACATTAAGAGCTGCACCCTGCATGAGCGCATTCAAATAGTAGCAACCACGCTGCAGCGATGCACATTTACACCATAACGCCCTTTCAACAGATCAGCATTGTTGGGTGAAAGAAAACTGTGTCAAAAGACATACATTTGACTTTTTTTTCTTTTATACCTAGAAATACTTTATTTCAATGAAAAGAACAAAGTAGTCACATTTTTTTAAAGAAAAAAGCTGATTAAGTCACTATCAATCCAGAACATAAAAAGGCTCTTGCGTTTTTGCCTTATTTAAAGAAAGGGATACAAGCTCCAAAATTTTAAGGTCGATTGTTTTCTATTATCTTGTTCTGGAACAATTATTTTTGATAAATGGGTGCGCCAAAGTGTGCTTTTGAGTAAAAGCACACTTTCAATGTTTGTATTGGGTTGTTTTTTTTACTACAAAATTAAAATGAATGTAAAAAGCGTGGTTATTTCCAGATTATTTTGTGTTGTACTTAATTTCAATTTTAGGACAATTCAAATGTCAGTGGAAATCTCGCCCTGCACTGAACACCTGTGCTGGCAGGCCAAAATTGCACCATTCTTGAATTTTTATAGCGGGTCAAACAAACCTGCTATGGGGACCGTGAAGATACCAGTGTGCCAGACTGCCATCTTCATTCCCCATTTGTGCATCCTTCACTTGTCCCGCATTTTTCAGTAATGGAATGTCTGTTTTGATCATTTATCGTTTCTTCATCATTATTCAAGAAAATAAATACAATGTGACCCCGTGTTATAAACTTGAAGACATAAATTACTTTGCTTCAAATAATAATGCTGATATAAAAACAGTTCAGATGCCTTAATTACCACCCATGTTACCTGTGATATGTTTGCAGAGAATTTATGCAGCAAAAAATGAGATTTTGCTTCTGCGCCGTCAGCAAACTTTCACAGCTTTACTCCGCCCATCGGCTCCCTGGCGCCTTCCATGACGCGTCTGCCAAATGCTCAACCCGTGTCGCCCCTGCTCTATATTCCTTAACACTGTGGTATCGGGGGAGCCTGTGCCGACGGGCTATCCTTCATACGGACGATGCGTGGGCAGCCAACGCTTGCAACAGGTGCCACCCGATGAGGCCTGATCCCCCCGTTCTTTGTGCCTGGGCAGGAGTGGGAGTGGGAGAGGCCGCAGGGGTCACGCTGACCTGAGAGCAGTGCGCAGCATACCCACCGTCTGACTGGAGGTTCAAACGTCAAAACAAGCCTCGTACCAATTTAAGCTGAACCATTTTTCTTTTCTGACAACGAGGGAGTACAGAAATAATAAATGGGTTAATGTTGGAGCACCTCTAATGTTTTGCCGAAGTCAAACTGAACAAGCAATCAGCGTAAGACCTAAAATGTTGATGCGCTCTTACTGCAATTGAACGGAAAAAAAATAGTTCAGTGAAAATTAACGGGAAGAGTAAGGTTAAACATAAAGCAAAATATGGAGTAATTTAAAATATGGAAATTAAAAATTTTCACTATTTTTCAAATTACAACTTTAAATTCTAATCTCATTATAAAGCAGCCAATTTGAATGAAAAACTTATTTTTCTGCAAAAAGACAAAAAAAAGAATGAAATGTAGGTAAAAAAAAATAAAACTCCAGCTTGTTCCCACCTTTCAACTGAGCTGGCGCCTATAAAAAATGACTAACTTTTGTTGATGTATGAATCGGCGGGGAGTCTATTTATCAGCGGGCCCTCTGCGGTCGCCCGCTTGGGTCCCTCAAGCCACAAGCCGCGTCGCTCCCCTTTGACTGATTAATTAGCCAATCAGAGGACATTTTTCACTGGGCGGCAGAATGGTTTATTTCAGCTAATGCCGGGCTTTCGAGCCGAGGCCCGTTGGAGCCTCGTCGGCTCTTTCGGACTGCCTGAGTGGCTGGACAGAGGGGCAAGGGAGATAAATCAAGCTGGGCTGGCCCTCCATGTGGCTCCCCTAACTAAACCCCCTGAGGAGGGTACGGAGAGCAGGGGTGGTGGAGAAAGGGGGAAGGAGGAGAGCAGGACGGCCAGGGGCACTGCTCGCCCTCCGATAAGAGCAGGGAGCACGGGGGTGCCAACGTCCCTGCATTTAAAAGTGGCCGGGCCTTTTTGATATCTCGGCAGTGAGAGCCTGTCGTTTGTCATGCGGGGAGTAATTGTGTTGAGGGGTGTTAGATGAGAAAAAGGAAGATGGAGGAGGTTTGCCTGTGTAGGATGGATGATGGATATCATAGAGCCAAGTAGATAGACAGGTGCTACACAACACACATCAAGCAGGGAGTGTAAATTATTGTAAGCTTACATTTTTAGGTGGCTAGACAATAAAAAAATAAGCTTTGGGTGAAGTGATGGCCTGCAATTTCTCTTCCTAAGTTAGTCACTTGTATATGGCAAAAAGCCTTGCAATGCTAAAACAAAGCTGCATTTCTAAAATAAATACGATTTTTTTTTAAATTTCATATTTTATTAGAGTACAACCACAAATTTCAATGTATATCTTCGGAATTTTATTTTATGTGTTAGATCGACACAAATTAATCCAAAACTTTGAAGTGGTGGGAAGATAATACATGGTATTTAACAAATAAAAATCACCAGCTTTGCACATTGAGACCAACATTTCTATGAAAATTAGCTCAAGCTCAGTGAGACTGGATGAACAGCAATTATCAGCTCTTCTTTTAACTATGGACTTTGACTGCGCCATTCTAAGACATGACTATGCTTTGATCTATACCATTCAATTATAGCTCTGGCTGTAGCTCTGTGAACCTCCACCTCAGATTCAAGTGGTCTGCAGCTTCTAACAGGTTTTCTTCCCTAATTCTCCTTTATTTAGCTCCCCCTATCTTTTCATCACCTCTAACCAGCTTCCTTGTCACTGCTAAGGAAAAGCATCCTGCCAACCACCATGTTTCACGGTTGTAATGTGCTGGGTTGGTTTTCCATCATACACAGCATTTTGTATGTGGTCCAATCTTAGGTTTTGGTCTCATCTGACCAGAGCACCTTCTTTCACGTTTCCTGTGTTGCTTACGACAAGCTGCAGTAGGGACTTCTTACGGCTTTGTTTTAACAATGGTTTTCTTTCTGCCACTTTACCTTAAAGCTAGATTTGTGGAGTCTACAACTAATCACTGTCAAAAGATTCTCTCACCTGGCCTGTGGATCTCTGCAGATCTTCCACAGTTATGGATTCCTGGCAGCTTCACTGATAAAAGCTCTCCTTGGCAGACCTTTAGGTTTGCAGTTGTGCCATGCTCTATTTTTGGATACAGGGATTGAACAGTGCTCCAAATATATGTTCACAGCTTTGGATATTGCTAACTCTGCTTTAAACACTACTCCACAACTTTATCCCTGACCTGTTTGGTGTGTTCCTTGATCTTCCTGATAATGTTCGTTCACTAGCAAACCTCGGAGGCATCACAGAACTGCTGTATTTACAATATGATTAAATTCCACAAAGGGACACAGGTAAACAAGACGCTTGCAGTATATTTGTTCCATTATGTTTAATTTAATCGTATGCAAATCTGAAATTAATTTCAGATTATTAGTTTAGGTGCGATGTGATGCCTTAACAGTTGAGCGTCAGCAGCTACGTGTGAAAAAGGGTTTTTTCACATGTTCTCAGGTTATTTTTAACACATCCAGTGCTGCCTTTGATGAACAGAGAGGCCTGTGGGACAGTTGGCTGCATATGTGTACGCACTCGTCTGTTTCATGGAGCGTTGTGCACAGCGATAAGGGGTGAGCAGGAAACATCACTGTGGAGGAAGGAAAACACCCGCTGAGGGGGGACTGGTGGAAGGGATGCTGGGGAGACAGCCGTGGGTGGTGGTTGAAGAGCTGGAAGATTCATGGGGGGGAAGAGGGCAAGTCTGGAGAAGACCATCAAGCTTCAGGTGAGTTCCTGGTCCTCACCTCATCAGGATGGACATATGTGTAATTTTGTAATCAAACACACCAGCAACCCAACACTCCCAATCTGTATCAATAAAATGTTTTAGAGGAGTGAAATTATTCAATGTAGACAGTGTATACCATGTCAAATAACCCTCCCAAATTCATAGGAGATCAGGCGAAAACCCTCAATCCTGATTGGTCAATCACAGTTCTGATTTACACCCAGCAACCTCAGATGTTGCTGGGCTTTAAACACATGGGCTCATGGGAAACCATTGTAATTGTTGCTGGTGCTTTCAATCTGGTCAATGGTGTCCCTCCTGGCTGAAAAATAAGATCCCATAACCAAACGATTAGGGACAAAATGATGGTGTGTATTCCTTGCATTTCCAATGTTAATCAGCTAGAGAGCATCTGCTATTGTCATGTTATGGCAGAGCACCTGCAGGGGAATAGAGGAAAGGTTTTTTTGTGTACAATTTATGGATTTTCAAGATGCCAATTTCTTCAGGCTATGTGCTTAAGAGAAACAAAGGAAAGGCTTTTTGGTGTACTGCTGTGCAAAAGGCGGATATGCCACTGTCCTACTGGCTTCTACGTACTGGGTCGATTAAACTTGGGAAAGCAAAACTTGTTTGTGACAAATATTTATTAATTCATCACAAAACACAAAAGGTTTGTTTGTGCTTGTTTCACCATAAAAGTGTAAATCAGGTGCAATCGCTGTTAGTTCTGCTAATTCTTCTGGTTGCTGAAACAACATTTTATCTATTGTGCTTTCTGATAATAAACCTGTGTTTAAAACTGCAGCATATCCAAATAAACAGGTATGGGCCAGTTACTGGCACACAGTAAATGAAGTGATGAAAATGTCCACCACTGTTTCTAAGGTTTAAAGTTTATTTAATGAGGCTCCAAGGAAAGTGCTGAAGTTAAGAGTTTTTTTCTGGCTGTATAGAGTATACAGATTGCAGCATACCACACCTGTTGCTACACACTGCTGTTCAGCTGGCTGCAAAAAGGCTGTGATGACAATATCGACTGGACATCATGGGTAGTTATCGAATTGGCCAAATAAATTATCATCATGCAGAGTGTTGCACTTATGGTATCTATCCAAATACTGCATCCAAGCAGCCCTTTTGGATTATAATATCAGCTAGTAGGACTTTTTTTATTTCATAAAGAGCACAATGGCATGGTATTTATTTTAATTTTTCTGCAAAATTCAATATATAAAAATCGTACTGTGAAATCATAAAAACAACAATGTAATAATAACCATGTTAAAATATTTTTGCAGTAATAGGAATATCTTTTACTTTTCCATTTTCAAGAAAAGCAATGACATCATGTTCTACGTTTTTTTTTCACCAAATTATTCGTGCAACCACCATGAAACCACAAATGTAAACTGACGAATGCTTTTAACTGCAGAGGATTTCAAATGAAGTCCATTGAAAAGTTGATTTATTTCAGTAATTCATTTCAAACTCATAGTATACATGAATTACACTAAGAGTAATATAGCTCAAGTATTTATATCTAGTAATTTTGAGGATTATGGCTTACAGCAGACGAAAACCCAAAACTGGGTTTCTCATAAATTAAAATATAACATACAAATGATTAAAGGAAAAAAAATGTCAATCTACTGAAAATAATGTTCATATACAGCACGGTATATCCTCTCAATGCTTGGTTGGGCCCACTTTTGCATGAATTACTGCATCAAAGCAGCGTGACATGGAGGTGATCAGTCTGTGGCTGGTTTATAGGCATTAGCAGCTCAGGTGTCTCATGTTCCTATCGACAGAACAAGACTCTCCATGAGCTTTAGATCACATGGGTTTATTGGTCAATCAAACAGCGATGCCATTAGTACTTTGGCAGTGTGAGCAGGTGCCAAACACTCCTGGGAAATAAAATGAGCATCTCCATAAAACTTGTCAGCAGAGGGAAGCATGAAGTGCTGTGAGATTTCCTGCTTATATTTCTGACCTGTTAAAACAACAGTCCGGTCCATTTTGTCCTTAGCGCAGGTTAGACGGTTCAGATACTTTCTCTGGTTGTAGACGTTTTACTTTTTAATAATCTAATTTATTGAGATGCATCTGCAAATGAAGCAAATAATAATGTGGCTTTATTAAACCATATATAAGTCCAAAAATAACTTCAAAACTCATGAAGTTTATGTACAGGCAGGATGATTTCAGAGGTTTGTTTTTTTGTTTTTATATACCATGATCTCCTTCTGAGGGTGAAACAGAAGCTGGACCGGCATGAGCCTGCAAGTTTCAAAAGTATGAGACTACTCCTCTAGTGTCAAATGGCAAAATGACATTTGAAGGGACCAACCACTGATGCCAAGAGCAAAAAAAATAACTTTTTTGTGAGCATCATCACTTCAGATTTTTGCAAACCTCAACACAATTTGGATTTTTACTTTAATAAACCCTTCTGCCAGGCAGAACCACCTGATGTGACGGTCTGAGACAGAAGTAGAAAAAGTGTGAAGGAGGGGACGAAGAGGTAAGAGTGAAAATCTCTTAACTGGATTTAAGTGCTCTTGCCACCATCAGTGGCCCGTTGGCAGCGTTAAAGCTGCTGACTGCGACATTGCTAATCTTCAGCCAGAGGCAGCTCAGGAGCTGGGCCCTGCAGAACCTGAGGGATCACACTGTACCAGAGTTACCGTTGAAGACATCAGAAGTGATGGTCACCAGCAATTACAGAGAGTGATAAGCTCAAGCCACCTGGCTAGAGGTATGCGTCCTCTTCCTGAGTCCTGACTTTGATTAGGTTAAGAAAGATCTGGGGCCAGCCTGCTCAGTTCAGATGACAACATATTTTCAGTGCAAGAGGAGTAATTAAATGATTCAACGATATTTGAAACAAGAACTCCTCGAACTTCAACCAAAAAAGAATAGCGTAAGATTTTTTTTGTTGCTTGCAGAACAAAGTTTATTGCCTTACCTGCTCTTGGTGTTTGGTAGACTTGGGCCTCTTCCCAAAGATGCAGTTAAGGTCTGTTTCACTACGGGAGGATAGGTCCTTGCCTAAAATAATAAAACAAAATAAAAAAAGTAAAATGTTTAAAAGTTTATTGGACTTAACCCCAGCATTTATTATCAAATAAGCACCTAATCTAACAAAAGCACATTAACAGATTGAAATAACATACAAACATTTTGTGTGTGTGTGTGTGTGTGTGTGTGTGTGTGTGCAAGAGGTGGTTGCTGGGTAAAGAAAAGAGGAGTTGTGCGTGGTCCACTTCATGCTGCAGGGATAAAACAGCAAAGAAAAATAAACTGATGACAAGGTCCGTCATGTCTCCTAAATCCCATTCTAAAGACTGGGCCTCAAAGGCTCTTGAAGCATGCAGTCGTCTGTCTCGAGCCTGGGTCCTGTTCAAACAGCTGCATCCTCTTCCTTCAGCGGGACTCTGATAACATTTGGTTATTTATTGCTTTTAAGACCCTATCTCCCCTGCTTTTGACTTTGAAAGTCACAGCACAGGGCACGTTTAGGAGGCAAAAACCGAGAAAGTATGCTGAAAACTAAAACAAATGAGTTTGAGGGTATTTGGTGTTTGTCTCCTGATGGACTTGGGTCAGATATTAAAATCATTTTGGATTACATTTTTCTTACTATTTGGAAATTAAATTTGCTGGTTTTAAAGTGAATGTGCAAAGGGTTCAGATTTAAAAAGGGTTAAAATTAACTAGCATAGACTATAATGCAGAGTGTGACAAATACGCAAACCTGACAGATTCAACTACTAAGGGACAAGACTAAAGATAAGACACCTGGGTTAGTCCTGATGTAACCTACACATAATTTACTCAACAACCTCAACGTACTGCTGAACCCACAAATGCATTTTCCTTCCCATATGGCTCCATTTAAATGGAAATAAACAGGCTTTCAAAAAGCATATGATTTATTGCCAAGAAGCATTTTTACAAGAAAATAAATAAATCAAATTTCATTGGTTTTGTGCAATGTTTAGTTGGTCAAGATTTGTTTAGACCCTATGAAGTGGCTGAACTGCAACAAAAAATAGCAGTTTTCCAAAACTTAAAAGCTGCAATAAAGCCACCACACAGAGAGAAGGGATGAATAACTGTAGTTACATTCTGCATCAACCACCCTAGCTGCCCTGACAAGTGATAGATGGAGGCAGCAATTAAAACTGGGTTACTGGTTTATGCTGCGGAGCCTGGACCTGAGAGGTGGAGATTTCGGTGCCTTTCCCTGCAAACAAAGGCCATCAATCCTCAGAGCTGGCAAAGAGTGAACCAGAATAAACGGGATATCAATAGAAAAAATAAGCAGGACAGTAAACAGAAGGCCTGCACTGAGAGGGAGAGGTAGACATTTAGAAGGCTGGTGCTACTTAAGCTAAAACATTTTTACTGAAAGTTATGAACTAAGCCAAGTAATGATCCAACATGCTAAACTGGTTGACATTACTTTCTCACAGTCCATTAAGAACTATCAGAGTTTTACCTGACCTTTCCAGCCACTCATATAACAGGCTTAACAACAGTAAATCTATTGACAAGCCTTTACTTGGAAACAACCTCACAAAAAGTGGAGTCGATGTTGGACAAGTCAGTTAAAGCATGCAAAGAGGCGCGGCGGATTACACGTTGCCCTCTAGCTCTGTTTTAACAAATCACTACTGGTAACTACGACGACAGTCCATCTCAACTTAAGGAGAAAATGTAAAGAAAATTTTTATTTTATTTTTTTTTACAGCGGCTCCCACCTTCAACTGTGCAAAAAACACAAATATGTCTGTTTAACTGCCTAAAAATAAACACTGTTGTGTTTAATATGCACTAACATTTGAAGTTTGCATTTAAAGCATACTAAGAAGTAAACTCTCAAATTTCCAATGTAATCTTTGAAACTTCTTGTTGCTGGGCAATAGTTGAGGCCTTTCTGAGCAGGGACATGTTAAAGCGGTCTCATATTGCCAATGACGGTTAAATTAAAACGACTGCTGCCAAATCTGTCAATGCAATAAATGGCTGAATGGCAGTGTAAACACTCCTGTCTGCAATTCCTCCTAATCTGTTCCTTCTTGGTTTCATCACTAAAAAAAAAGGACAAAAGTACTTCTCTAAAACTAGAAAAAGAAAAATTTTTAATGTTTTGCTGGCTTTAATTTCCTTTGACATCTTTAAAACAATGGCGACATAGCAGATTGGATCACTTCCTGCATAAAAAGAAATTATTATTTGATGGAACAGTGTAGTCTAAGTTTAACCCCATTCAAAGATGGAAAACCAGACCAATCCTTCATCTACATGTCCTTGTGAGCATTAGCAAACTTCAGTCCTTTGCTTGCTATGTTTTTTCTCCTATGTAAAATAGTCTAATTAAATACAAATCTCTAATGGTGAACAATATAAAAATGTGTTCCTCAATTATCGCTACACACTGCTGGTTAGCTGGCTAAACAAATGCCTCTACACATTTCCCTGGCTTCCAAGAAAGACACATTTTTCTGTTTGGAAATACTTCCAGTTGCAGTTGGTTTTCCTGTTTTAAATAAAAATGATTTCCTCATGTTATACATTCTTTTTAGTCTAAATACCTTGAAACCAATGTATTATTTTTACTCAAGATTATCTTATCATTAGAATCTCTTATCACCCAATGCCTACATTTCTAATATACTACTGATCTTCCACCAGGCATTTTGGCATTTACTGATAGTTCCTGGGAATAAATGTGGATTTGGAGTATTATATGTCAACAATCCTTCAAAAAATCTGGGAAAACAACCATATTTGAGTCCAATTTATTCTGCGAGCTTCAGCATTTTGGTCACTGAAGCCTATGTTGTGTTTGGACATCAATGTTTGAAAGCGTTTTGACAATTTATTTTAGTAATCAGAGCCTGTATTCACCCCATCACGGCACCAGACTGGAATGTACTGAGCTCCTGAGAGCGACCACTTCTTTCATAATGCCTTTATGCCTAGGTGCTTGATTTTAAACAACAGTGGCCATGGAAGAGGTTGGAACACCTGAAGTCAATGAACTGGACTGGTAAGAAAACTATTATGGCTCTATAGTGCATAACAGCCAACCAAATACTGCATCCAAGCCTTCTTTTCTAATTATAAATACTAATATTGAGATGACTGTGTTTCAATATATTGTGCAAATCTACAAGGATTAGACAATGAAACTGAAACACCTGTCATTTTAGTGTGGGAGGTTTCATGGCTAAATTGGACCAGCCTGGTAGCCAGTCTTCATTGATTGCACATTGCACCAGTAAGAGCAGAGTGTGAAGGTTCAATTAGCAGGGTAAGAGCACAGTTTTGCTCAAAATATTGAAATGCACACAACATTATGGGTGACATACCAGAGTTCAAAAGAGGACAAATTGTTGGTGCACGTCTTGCTGGTGCATCTGTGACCAAGACAGCAAGTCTTTGTGATGTATCAAGAGCCACGGTATCCAGGGTAATGTCAGCATACCACCAAGAAGGACGAACCACATCCAACAGGATTAACTGTGTACGCAAGGGGGAAGCTGTCTGAAGGGATGTTCGGGTGCTAACCCTATTGTATCCAAAAAACATTAAAACCACGGCTGTCCAAATCACGGCAGAATTAAATGTGCACCTCAACTCTCCTGTTTCCACCAGAACTGTCCGTCAGGAGCTCCACAGGGTCAATATACAGGGCCCGGGGCTGCTATAAGCCAAACCTTTGGTCACTCATGCCAATGCCAAACGTCGGTTTCAATGGTGCAATGAGCGCAAATCTTGGGCTGTGGACAATGGGAAACATGTATTGTTTCTGATGAGTCCACCTTTACTGTTTTCCCCACATCCGGGAGAGTTACGGTGTGGAGAAGCCCCAAAGAAGCGTACCACCCAGACTGTTGCATGGCCAGAGTGAAGCATGGGGTGGATCAGTAATGGTTTGGGCTGCCATATCATGGCATTCCCTTGGCCCAATACTTGTGCTAGATGGGGGCGTCACTGCCAAGGACTACCGAACCATTCTTGAGGACCATGTGCATCCAATGGTTTTAAACATTGTATCCTGAAGGCGTGCCGTGTATCAGGATGACAATGCACCAATACACACAGCAAGACTGGTGAAAGATTGGTTTGATGAACATGAAAGTGAAGTTGAACATCTCCCATGGCCTGCACAGTCCCCCAATCTAAATATTATTGAGCCACTTTGGGGTGTTTTGGAGGAGCGAGTCAGGAAACGTTTTCCTCCACCAGTATCACGTAGTGACCTGGCCACTATCCTGCAAGAAGAATGGCTTAAAATACCTCTGACCACTGTGCAGGACTTGTTTATGTCATTCCCAAGATGAATTGACGCTGTATTGGCCGCAAAAGGAGGCCCTACACCATACTAATAAATTATTGTGGTCTAAAACCAGGTGTTTCAGTTTCATTGTCCAACCCCTGTATATTAGCATCATTACTTACCATCATTACTGACTAGGGATGCCATTTTTTTGCTGTTAATTATAATAAACTTCTTCCAAAGTTTGTCTCTCTTTCTATATTTGGCTTAAAATCTAAAATGGAACTGTGAGGCTAGACTCTTTAACCAAATGTATAATGTCACATCTCAACACAAGGTCTTTCCTGTGTGAACCCCCAGTGCCCACTAAATAGCACTTTAAACAATAGGCATTAAAATCTAAACAGTCTCCCTAACTGACTTCTTTATATAGGTAAATAAAAATCACCAAAACCATCCGTTTAGTTAAAATGAAAATGATTGAGCCATTATATAATATAAACTGTGACAAGGGCAAGTTTTTAAATTAGTTGGATTAGCATTTTCCAATCATCGCAGTTGGCCATGAATGCAAATATCCAAAAATGAATAATGACTGGGGACATGCAGAAGCAGAACAATGTATGCATCATGCTGCATGAATGATAATCATAAATATTAGTTACAGCTGCCATGGATGCACCTGTAGTTGGCAAATAGAAACATGCTCACCCAGGGTGATATGATGATGCAATTCTGTGAGTCAGAAAGAGCTTAACGTGTTTAAAACTTGGCAATTAGAATATAGAGAAAAATCATAGCAGAATATAAATAATAAAAGTAAACAACCATGTAGTCATAACTTCATGCTCAAATATGCATCAGGAGTAGATGTTTTTCTGGCTTGTGCTAAATTAAGAACATAAAAACAAGTTGAGAGAGTCTGGGGGAGAGATAAAGACTAGGTCCTATCAGGCAGGGTCATCTAATGGGTCAGAGGAGGTGCTGTTTCTGCAGGGGGGTGGGGGGAGTAAATGCAGATACCAGATGCCCCAAACAGGAAACAGGAAGTTGCTTTTGAATGACGTAAAATATTAAAGGTTCTTCCAGGTGAAGCAAAAGTTGAGATATTTGTTTTGTCAAGTGTTGTCAAGACCTGATGAAGCAGATCTGAACTCAATGACACACAATTACAGATGTCATACACTTTTAAAGAAAATTTTAATGAGTGCCGCCCAAAGAAAAGAAAGTGAAACCCAGTGTTATATTCTTTTAAGGATGGGATAAGATTTCTGTTTTGAATATGAATGCCTCTATTGGAACTGTAAACACCAAGTCATTATTTATCATGCAAAACCTACTAAGCTCCTACCAAGCAATCATGTAATCATGAAACTATGCAGTAAAATATGATGGTTTTCCACTTAAGCCTCCAGTGGTCCTGAACACGTATCGTTTGTATGAGCCTATCAGTGTACCGGCCTTGACTAGCAAATCTTAACTTCCTGACGTGTAAAAGGTAATGAAAGGAGTGGGAAGGCCTATAAATAACCTCCCAAAGCACTCACTGGGTCAACTGACCCAGCAGATACGGACAGGACTCTGATCAGCGTCTGTGGTCTGAGACGACAGCACAAGTTTTAATAAGAGGTCATGCACTATAGATGGGCCCTGGCAGAGGCAGCAGTACCACTTCACACTCACTCTGAATCAGCTACTAGTTTGAAGCCTTGTTTTAAACATGGAAAAGCGCCTAAACGTTTTGAAGTTTGTTCTGCTGACGTAATTTGACTTGTTAAACTGTTGGAAAACACGTCTGGTAAAAAAATATACTCACCTTTCGTGAATTTTGTGTAATGAACTCTCTTTTTAGAAGTCTTTGATTTTTCTTCCAGGCTGAAACTTTTCATCTCATCTGGAGGAACCTCTACGGATAAGATATCAAAGCAAAAAGTATGGTCACAACTTCTTATTAAAAGGCTTTAGTTTGATTTGTTTCGCATATTGATCTGCTACAAAATACATAAGACAAAAATTTAGAGGTTATTTTATATCTGTCTGATATCTTGCATAGTGGTAATAATGTTGAACCATTGTGAGTGGGTATATAAATCCTTATACTTCACAAAATGTTGTATTGTGGCACCCTCTGCTGTTTAAAAGGCGACCGAAAATACAGTTGAAGCCATACGTTTACATACACTGTATAAATTACCCTAATGTCCGACATTAAATCAAATTAATTAGGGTCAAATAAGATTACTACTGCCTTTTTTATTTCTTCATATTCAGATGGTTTACATTAAGTAAGATGGCTGTGCCTTTAAATAATTTGTGAAAGCCCAGATGACGATTCAGCCTTGAGTAAACTTTTCAGACCTCTGAATTTGCCATGCGCATCTGTTTAAACAGATGCACATAAACATAGGAGATGGGTTCTGTGTCCCAGTTACGACTGTGTTTGGGTGTGTAATATGGGTACCAACTCCAGAACAACAGCAATAGACCTTGTGTAGGTGATCACTGAAGGTGGTAAGAGTTTCATTAACCAAAGTGAAGCACGTCCTGTACTAACATGAGCTGAAAGGCCACTCAGCAAGGATGAAGACATTACTCCAAAAGCAACATAAACCAGATTCAATTTTAGAAATGATCTTGATTTCCTGGGACATGCGTTGTGGTCTGATGAAACTAAAATTGAAACATTTGGCCATGATGAGCATCATTAAATTTAAAGGCAAAAGGGAGAAGCTTGCAAGCTTGAGAAGACCATCCCAGCTTTGTAGCATGAGGGTGGCAGCATTATGTTAGGGGATGTTCTTCTGCAGGAGGGAGTGGTGGACTTGACAAAACAGATTGCATCATACGCAAAGAACATTATATAGAAATGTTGACGCAACATCTCAAGACATCCCCTAAGAAGTAAAAGCCAGGTATTTAGCAAATAGAAATGGTGTTGGTAATCTTCACTGACCCATTACAGGAACGTTTTTGAGAAATTTCATTCGAGAGAGAAGGGAAAAAAAGGATACTGTGTTTTTGTGGGGGGTTTTTATACACTGTATGTACATATTCAGCTTGACTGTATCTACTGAACCTGAATCAGAACCCATCTATATAGAGTAAACAGAATCCATATTTTTTTATCAGCTGCAAACCACTGCAATGAAAAATGTAGTAACCATGCTCCCTGTACCTACCATTACTTGAGTTTTGACCATGATGGTCGTTCAGCTGAGCCAGAAGGTCATTGAATTCATCCTGGTGAGCAATCCAGTTATCCTGCAAGAGTCACAGATCAATTGATACTCAATGTATATACATGTTGTAGCTGCATACTTCAACAATTTTATACAAACAAATTTGAATAAAATAATGAAATTGTGCATGTATGATTTCAGCTAAGTCTTTAAATATTTTGAAAGACAGATGGAAGCCCTAGAATGAACAGAATTTCACATTTCAAAAACAGATGCTTAGTCCATGTAGGAAAAACAGCACATTTTGATCCAAAAGTAATTTTCTCTTCATAATGGCACTGACCTCATGAATGGCATTTGTTCCGAGTCCATAGTTATTGTTTTTAACTTTTACTTTAATGTGGTCTGTGGATCCTTGTTCACTCCTCCCCAGTCCCTGAAAAGGACAACACCAAAAGAGTGAATACCAACATGTGTTACTGTTTGTGCAAAGTAAATTCTTCTACAGCAACACATTACTTACAATCTAGGCTAACAATGTGACTTCATCATGGAAAAAGTCGTGTAATCAAAGTTGTGTAAAAAAAAAAAAAACACATCTAATGCATAAATCTACAGGACAAAACGGAAAGTACCAGCCAATCTTCCAACGAGTCAACATTCCAGCAAATTCCCTTACAAGACTGTAAAACCGTCGTGGAACTGCAGAAAACCGAAGAGCCACATTATATACTCTACAAGCCTCATTTAGCATGTAAACAGTCACACCTAAGTGAACCCCGAGACCTCTGGAACAGTGTATTTTTGTGTAAAGTAGAGATTATTGGCCAGGTATAACACCATATTAAGAAAATCAAGAGTGACCATTTCAGCACAGACACCTCAGCCAAATAACTGTCAAAGACGTTGGTGTAAGGTGGATAATATGGACTTGTTTTGCTACCAAAGGACCAGAGTACCTTGCAGTCTCCGAGTCGACCATAAACAAATCTATTTACCAACAGATTGATTAATTTTGAAACCAGCTGTGATCCTATCCAATAGTCCGAAGGTCTGCAGCATCAAAACTACAACAGAATGGCTGTGCTTATGTAGGTTCCAGTAATTATTAAAAACATAAACCGAACATGAAGCTAGAAAGCTGGCTGTAAAGAAAAAAGAAGCAACACTGATGCAGAAAAACAAAAACTGAAAACACAGTGCCAAAATAAAACAAAGAAAACTTTAGCTTGGGCAAGACACTGTCCAGCTTGTAACCCATTGGAAGATTCATCTCACCTGATTCTGGCAATTTCTTGCTTAATCTTTTGAAAGAAAGGCTGCTTCAAGACTGACTTTAAACTGATGCAGTGAATAACTGATATTTGCTTAGTATGTTTATGCCAACTTTGAAAGAGTATCACCTGCTTTCTCCAGAAGAGATGCAGCTGCTTTTAGGTTGCTTCACTAAAATAGTTTATTTCACAATAACTTTATTATTTACTGACTAAATCAAATGTATCCTTAAGCGATTATCTGATCTGAACACCTTTTGCCTAGAACTCCAAAGCCTGCCTTTTGGACTCACATTTATAACCCTAAACTCAAATGGGTTTTGGTTTGAATAAAGAACCCCACTCACTTTGCCCTTGGACCAGCCCATTCGCTCCAGCATTTTCTGGCCAAATTTGTTGTCATCATTGCTCCAGGCGCTGTTCCTGGGGTCTACAGACCACTTCTGTTTCCTGCGGGCTGAACAGGGAGCAGTTAATTACATGACAGTCTCCCAATAAGAGCTTACATGGAAGATGAGAAAACCCTGACTCCGATATGTGCATATGCACGGTATTGAGTACACGGGCTAAAGATAACGCACACTGTTGTAAGGTATCACATTTTAATGATGTAAAATCACAGCTGCACTACGTAAAATGTCCTGTGACATTTTAAAACAACACTTAACACCAACATACAAAAATAGTTGTATTTTGTACTACTAGAGGATGTGCAACCGGGATGTTTTTTCAACGGTTGTTTTACCAATAATGGCAGCTGTTTATTGAAACAGTTTTGGGTCTTAACTGTGACTCAACATCCTCCAAGTATGGTTTGATTCAAAGTTTATTTTGCCAGGGACCGTATCAATAACAACACTATTGGTTAGATTCAAAGATAAAGCTTAACAAAGTAAAAGACTGGTGGTGGTTGTCAAAAAAGGCCAAAAATTAAACCTGACGGGAGAAGTTAAAACAGCTGCCCAGAGTGTCACCGTTTAATTTAAAAAGGCAGACACTGGTTCAATAAAGAAAACGGGCTGGTGAAAAGTTGAGTGTCGGTGAGAGGAAGAGTACCGGAGCACACGTGTTTAAATCACCGACTGTAAAAGGCTAATGCTAACCGTGTTACTTTTCGAAGAAAAAAACTCCTAAAAGCTAGATATTTTCCGACCAACAATGTACATAAAGGTAATAATATTTTTTTGGAAAAGAGAAATAGCATAAAGGGTATTGTAAAAAGAAAGAAAACATGAAATGTATCTGAAATTTTTGAATATACGTACGCTCGGCGAGCATAGACATCTTGGGTCCTTCAACAGATGACGCAAAGGAAGACACCTCAGATAATGCCTGATGACAATGTAATCACTTTTACCACCGTCTGTATGCATTTTCCCCAAATAATAATAATAATAATAACAATAATAATAATAATAATTATTATTATTATTCAACTTATTAGAAAAGACAGAAAGGGAACCTAGAGGTCAAGTCATTCCAAAAGGTTCTTACTTATTTTTCCATTTAAAATGTATGGTTCTGTTTTTTTCTTTTAATTTATTCCTTAAACTAATGTACGACAGCGATAGGTAAAACATGTGAACGAGTGCCTTTAGCGAGGATTACAGACGTAGCCTATATTATATGCAAGTTTGGTGAAATTCTTATTATTTAGCTAGTTAATTTGTCAACGTAGGCAGAAAGGCTGCAGATTGTTTTTCCGTTTTATTTGTATCACAACTCACCAGCAGGGGGCTCTCCAGGCTAGAAACTAGACTAGCATGAGGACTTCTGTTTGATTACATAAATTCAACTACTGGGACTAATTTATACCCTATTAGACGTTTCCAATTTTTTTCACACAAACGGCCCTGAAAAGTCAGCTAAACAGAAAAAAATAGAAAATAGAGTCCAACTGTGTGTAATTTATACTCGATAATTCATCTGTTCTGTGAAGGCCTCTGATGTTTGTCACAGAGCATTAGGAAACAAACAGTATGATGAATACCAAGGTACACGGCAGACATGTCAGTGATAAAGTTGTGGGGATGTTTAACACAGGGTTAACACATGGAAGAATGAGTTGTAAATGTAACTTTTTAAAATACATACAAAACACTGTGACAGAAAACTAACACTCTACATCATCCTAATCACAGCATACCCATGATAAAGCATGGTGGTGGCAGAATCAAGGTGTGAGGATTTGTTTCATAAGCTAGGATAGGTAAGCTGGGCAGAGCAGATAGAATGATGCATGAAAATTTTACAAAAAATGTAATGTCAGAAATCAGACAGAAAAAACATAAAGTTACATTTTTCTGTTTTGTTTAGTTGTATTTTGTCCACTTTTATGGTAGTATACTTCATTCATTTATCAAAAAATCAAAAATAAATGTTTTTAGCATTTTTAGCAATTGAACAAAAGACTGTACTGTACCCATTTTCTTTGTGCGACACTGTCTCTTTCTTCAGGGGAAACATCCAGATTGAATATCATTGTCACTCTTACATAACCTGAGAGACACATAAAACCTGCACGTACAGTAACAGGAGCCAAGTTTTACAGTGACAGCCTGTGGTGCGACTTGGTTGTTGCTTTGGTCTGACTTTCACATGCTCTCCGTCTGTTTAGCTGTGCTTGAGATAAAACATTAACCAATGTTAACAGGTAACTGTGGTCTTAAAGTTACTTCTGGGCTCAGAAAAGAGAAGTTTTTCTGAGCCCAGAAGTAACTTTAAGTCTGTAAACGCACTTACCTCTTAAAAATTTATTCTTGTTTTATCTCCCGTGACACAGACTCCTATCCCAATTTGTTAGGAATAATCTTTATTAATATTACTCATAGCTGTCTTTCCCATTTATACCATAGTGATATAAAGCATAAGTTCTAATGTTTCCCTTTTGTTAGAATAGGATGAGAATGCTCATCGACAGTAACTTTAAGTCTGTAAACACAGTTACCTCTTAAAAATTGATTCATGTTTTATCTCCCATGACACAGAATCCTATCCCAATCCTATCGCAATCCTATCCCAATCGCACAGATTCCCTTGGTGAATTAAAACAAACATGATTCACCTCATCTGTTTTTCTAACATCAGATATCAGTTTTCAGATCATACTGGTCCAAACTGGATCACATGAAACTCTAATCCGATCCAAAAACTACAGCTAAACGACTTCCTGGGATTAAAGCAAAGTTGCGTAACAGAAGCTTGACTGGAAAATGCTGCTATCTTCACACAGCAAGACTATCAGCCACATGTTAGGAGTGTGGGTTTTATAAAAAAACTGCGTAAAACTATTTAGATACGCAGCCATGACAGTGCACATATTTGCAGTATTTCACTCTTTAGACCAGAAACAGAGAAGTGTCAAATTCAAGGCAGACTGAATGACAAGCAGCCTGATCACACTAACTGTAAGGGGAGTGTTATACTTTCCAGTAAAATCCCCTTGCAAGAATGTGTAGGGTAAGAGATAAGTGTTGCGATGGTGATAGGACCCCATGAGGAAGACCAGCTGTTATAGTGTCCCTGTCCTTTACTTTATGCCACTGTCAAACATAATCTGCTGCGCCCTGTGGGAATTTTATTAAACAATGCATAAACAAAACACCAGCACCACAGGGAGTGAGGAGGAGCTCTGTGGGAAGTTAGACCTCAAGTATGTGTGCATACCTCCAAAAGACATGTTACATAACAACCTAAGTTCCAACAAGTTAAGCTGTGAAAATAAAAGGTTTGCTTTTCTCTTTGTCTAAATTCCCAGAAAGCTTTGAATGCGAGACACAATGGTTGACCCCCATTTCCATAGAAGGCACACAAATCTACATTTGCATGTAGGCGTATTTTGCTTCTTTGACCACACAGACTGCAGCCAGTAAGAGCAGTATGCATGCACATTATGATACAGCCTATGTATGTGAGGAATACAGTGCCTAGCAAAAGTATTTATACCCTTTGATCTTTTTCCCTTTTTTTAGGCTACCACAAAGTAACTCATAATTGTGAAGTGGCTGGAAATTTGTAGGTGGTTTTTGACTATTTTACATAAATCAGAAAAGCCTCACATATTTATGTATTCATCCTACCTGAGTCAATACTTTTATTTGGGGTGCGTCTCCACCCCAGCATTGCACATCAAGAAACTGAAATGTTTGTCCATTTTTCTTAAATAGCACAATAGCTCAAGGTAAATCAGTTTAGATAGAGAACATTTATGAACATAAATTTTTCAAATCTTGCCACAGATCCTTAATTGAAATTAGGTTTGGTCATTAACTGGGCTATTTTAACACACAAAAGTTCTTTCATCTAAACCACTCTACTGCAGCTCTGGCTGTATGATTAGGGTCATTGTCTGACCTCTGCTCAAGTCTTTTGCAGCCTCTAACAGGTTTTTCATTCCAGGATTGCCTTGTATTTAGCTCCACCCATCTTACCAATTCTGACCAGTTTCCCTGTCCATACTAAAGAAAAGTATCCCCACAACATGACCCTGCCACCACCATGTTTCACCATGGCGTTGGTGTATTCAGAGTGATGTGCCATACTAATTTACAGCCACAAATAGCATTCTGTCATTGGCAAAAAGGCACACCTTCAACTGCTTATTTCCTGTGTCCCGAACATGGCTTGAGGCCAATTGCAGATGAGTTCCTATGGCCTTCTTTCAAAAATGGCTTCTTGCCGCCTGGGTGGCAAGAGATTTATGGTGTGTGAAACTAATAGTTTTCTTCTAACAGTCTCTCACCTAACCTGTTAATCTCTGCAGTGCCTCCAAAGTTATCTTGAGTCTCTTGGCTGCTTGTCTGATAAATGCTCTCTTACATTTATGTACTATTCTTTCTCTCACTTCCCAAACATGTTCTACTTTGTATTGGTCACATAAAAAACCCAGATAAGACAGAATGTGAAAAAGTTCAATGAAAATGAGAATGTTTGCAAGGCACTGTATGTTGTAGGCTCTAATAAAAATATGCTTGTGGATTTTTAAGTCCACATTATATTAAATTGGAATTTATAGGTAAATGTTATGAAATGCAGTTTGTTTTTGAAGGTGGAAAACTTTCATTTGATCTACAGGGGTTGGACAATGAAACTGAAACACCAGGTTTTAGACCACAATAATTTATCACTATGGTGTAGGGCCTCCTGTTGCGGCCAATACAGCGTCAATTCCTCTAATGACATATACAAGTCCTGCACAGTGGTCAGAGGTATTTTAAGCCATTCTTCTTGCAGGATAGTGGCCAGGTCACTACGTGATACTGGTGGAGGAAAACATTTCCGTACTCGCTCCTCCAAAACACCCCAAAGTGGCTCAATAATATTCAAATCTGGTGACTGTGCAGGCCATGGGAGATGTTCAACTTCACTTTCATGTTCATCAAACCAATCTTTCACCAGTCTTGCTGTGTGTATTGGTGCATTGTCATCCTGATACACGGCACCGCCATCAGGATACAATGTATGAACCATTGGATGCACATGGTCTTCAAGAATGGTTCGGTAGTCCTTGGCAGTGACGCGCCCATCTAGCACAAGTATTGGGCCAAGGGAATGCCATGATATGGCAGCCCAAACCATCACTGATCCACCCCCATGCTTCACTCTGGGCATGCAACAGTCTGGGTGGTACGCTTCTTTGGGGCTTCTCCACACCGTAACTCTCCAGGATGTGGGGAAAACAGTAAAGGTGGACTCATCAGAGAACAATACATGTTTCACATTGTCCACAGCCCAAGATTTGCGCTCCTTGCACCATTGAAACCGGCATTTGGCATTGGCATGAGTGACCAAAGGTTTGGCTATAGCAGCCGGGCCGTGTATATTGACCCTGTGGAGCTCCCGACGGACAGTTCTGGTGAAAACAGGAGAGTTGAGGTGCACATTTAATTCTGCCGTGATTTGGACAGCCGTGGTTTTATGTTTTTTGGATACAATCCGGGTTAGCACCCGAACATCCCTTTCAGACAGCTTCCTCTTGCGTCCACAGTTAATCCTGTTGGATGTTGTTCTTCCTTCTTGGTGGTATGCTGACATTACCCTGGATACCGTGGCTCTTGATACATCACAAAGACTTGCTGTCTTGGTCACAGATGCGCCAGCAAGACGTGCACCAACAATTTGTCCTCTTTTGGACTCTGGTATGTCACCCATAATGTTGTGTGCATTTCAATATTTTGAGCAAAACTGTGCTCTTACCCTGCTAATTGAACCTTCACACTCTGCTCTTACTGGTGCAACGTGCAATCAATGAAGACTGGCTACCAGGCTGGTCCAATTTGGCCATGAAACCTCCCACACTAAAATGACAGGTGTTTCAGTTTCATTGTCCAATATATATATATATATATACAGATCCTCTCCTATAAATGCTCTACTTGTCTAGTTCACTAGTTTTATTGGTCGGACTTCTCTATGAATATTTATTAAACTGTGATTTCAATGAATGCATTTTTGTAGTCAGAGGTATATGAAGAATACTTTATTTTCAGCCAAATCGTAATACATAGTTCTCCAGAAGCATGTGCTTGGGATGTTTAGGGGTCTCCATGATCTTCAGTGCACTAGCTGCTTAAAGGTAAATTAGACCTTTACGTCTTTCATCATAAGGGAATATAAACTAAGGAGAACATTAACTATGAATAACTACAACTGCACATATATTATGAGGATCTTGCAAGCAGCAAAACCTAAAATGGGTCTTTTAAATGGTACACAAATTTGCACATGCAACATTTCTACTTTTTCCATTTAATATATTTCAAACATGTGCCATTTGAATTATCACATATCACAGTTGTGTCTGTTTTATTACACATCAGTTTACTGTTTGTTTACAACCAGTAATCAACACTGATACATGTTTACTGGTAGTTATCCACCAAAGCAGGCAAAACCAACAATGCACTAGACAAGCTCAGTGCAAGTTCTGCCAGGTCTGCATAGTTTCAGTTTAGCAATAAACTGTAACTGCAGATCAACATTTACATTCTGTAGGGAAGACAAGTTGGATGTGTTTTCATTATCCGATCATATTCTAAATCATTTGCTTCATATTTTGTAACTACAGTTTTGATGCATTTGATGGCTGTGTATTGTCAGGTTACTGCAAAAATGTTCCATGAAGTCAGAAATCCACAAGACAAAAACACAAATCTGGTTGAAAATGGTTAAAGTATTTGTTTTACTGTATGTGAACCTAAGTCCTTCCAAATGAATGTTAATTTAATAAACGTGCAGTTAAAATACTGAACTTTGACTCCCTCTGTTTTAGTGAGATAACCTTCCTCTGTCATTATAAAAACAGCCTAAGAAATCATTGTATCCCAGACCCCCCCCAAAAAAACCCCTCCACAGAAACAAGAGGCTATATGGAAAATATTTATTGTGAAATTTCTTAATTGAAAGAGCTGACAGCATCTCTCTCAAATACACACAGAAATGAGTAATCTCTTTTGTAGACATAGATGTGACATATGAAGTCACAATTTTCATTTCTTGTTTTCAAAATAATGGTGGCGCTGGTGAAAAAATATTAAATAACAAAAACTGAAGAAAAACTCAAAGAGGGCATCAAATGCTTTGGGGCAATGAAGCTTCCCTATATTTAACAGGCAAAAATAAATAAGAGAATGTGAAAAATAAGCTAATTACTAATAAGTTTCAGTCAATCTCCCCAGCTCTTTAAGCTCATTTATCATTTTTCCCCCATATGCGGCAGTACAACTAGTACAAACCAAATTTGAAATGCAGTGTCATTCCTGCAAAATAAAAGAATATACCTCTGATCCCGAAAAAAAGCACAGTCAACATTTCCCATAATTTTGAAAAACCAAGAATATTAGAAAATGTTGCAAAATTTTGTGCAGTTTCCTGAGACTACACCCTTCCACTTTTAATCCAAATGTCTAAGAATAGGAAAAGCAAACAAACTAGGAAAAGATGTTCAACAGAAAGTTTTCTCTTGCCTGCACTGCACCTTTACATTCTGTAGAGATGTTAGCCATGTAACAGGCGAGCACAGCCTTTTAATAGTTTTTTTTTTTTTGCTCAGAGAATTGATTGAACAATTATATACAGACCAAGTTCCTCTATTCTCTCTGGTAAAAATTTTACATTATATACAAAGAATTTACTCTAACGTGGCATCTTAATTGGCGTGAACCATGCGCGTTTCCACACCAGAGTAGTTCAGCATTGTCTGGACCAGCTCTGGGAGATCGTAGTCATGTTTCCAGCCCCAGTCTTTTCGTGCATTGGAGTCATCAAAGTTCATGGGCCAGCTATCAGCTACAAGACAAACAAGGCAGACAAAATGTAACATTTATTGATGAGTTTTGAACACAAACATCTCTTTTTACCAAGATGACAATATAACAATGACAAATATTAGTTTAAAACAGATGCTTACCGATTGCCTGTCGTACAGGGTCAATGTTGTATGTGACCTCCAGCTCTGGCATCTGCTTCCTAAGCTCCTGGGCCAGCTCCTCAGGTGTGAAACTCATGGCGTTTATGTTGTACGTCCTCATGCTCAACGTGTCAGCAGGTGTCTCCATCACCTCCAGGGTGGCGCGTAGGCAGTCATCGATGTACATCATGGGTAGCCGCGAGTCGGGTCTCAAGTTGCACTCAAACTTGCCGGTCTTGATTGCATCATGAAAAATCTGAACTGCATAGTCTGGATAGGAACAGAATAAAATCGCTATTGATATTCTCCTTATTATAACAGCTCTGATGTTAATTATCTTGAAATGATTAACATAACATCAGGATGATAAACATAAGAAAAAATGATCGCAAAACCTTTCAAATAAAAGCTCCAATTGCTGACAGATAAAGTTTGGGTGTGGTGCCCGTTTACAAGTGAGAAGAAAATATGCAGACAAAAAGATTAGAAGCCATAAAAATGCAACAAGAGAACTCTGAATTTAGCTGCATAACAAATCTGCAACGAGATGAGGAAGCCTACCGGAATAGACCCCAATCAAATGTGATCGCTAATAAACTCAAAGATGTCCTTTTTCGTCTCACACTTCACTTCCCTATGAAGTTGGTGTACCAAAAAGCCTTTGGTACACCCACTAGAAGAGACTTTACATTTGCCTTAAACATTAGTTACATTACTTTGAATAATGAAAGACTCATTTATGTTGGCATTTTACCCCAGATTTGCATGCTTTTCACTCAAGAATATAAGCATGTCATCTGCATATTGATTTATCTACCAAAACCAAAAGTGTTTCTAAACTTTCATAAGCATTTTTTACTACTGCTTTTTAACATAATATCCATGCCATTTCATTTTAACTCCCTGTTGACTTCCTACAACTAAGGAAAATAGAAAAATAGCCCTCTGTCTCAGAAGTACGTCTTGTGACAACTCAACGTGTTGGTGTCACGTTTGATGCACGCCCTTCCTTGTGCTTTCCCTAACATCTTGTGACCGTAATCTGACTAGGTTGGATCTAATAACATATGCACACCACTTTCATTACACGACATCTTGGAAGTGCTGCTGCCACATTAATAGAGCAACAGGGTTGCTCTGGCATCTTGCCCAAGGATACTTCCCCATGTGGAACAGGAAAACTAAAAATATCATGGTTTTTACTAACGATTCTAATATGGTTAAGTAATTAAAAAACCAAAAAACATTTCTGAAGTTTCAAAAAGTGTATATATCACCACAGGTAAAAAACAACAACAAAAAAAACCAGAAAAAAACAAATGATGAGATAAACAATGGCATTAACTACCTTTCATGTTTGTTTATCTATCCTACCTGTTGTGCCACCCCCTGGCATGGAGTCTGCAGAGATGATTCCTGGGTAACGGAGACAGCGGAAGTCCAGTCCGTAGCGGTGATGGTAATACTAAACAGGCAAAAAGTAGATTAGATATCACTTCAATAGGTTTAATGTTCACAAGAAATGGCTCCAAACATGATAATCTGGCAACAGACAAGTGGAGATGCAGTGAATCAAAATCCGAGCTCTTACCTCTCCCATTAACTCAGCATGCACTTTGGACACGCCATAGATAGTGCGAGGTCTCTGCACACACATATCTGGTGTGGGGTTACGGGGCGAAGAGGGACCAAAGGCCCCGATGGTGCTTGGGACAAACAGTCGCAAGCCGTGCTCTGCTGCAATGTCCAGGATATTGTGAAGCCCTAAACCGGAAGTATTGAGAATATTATTGTTATTTCAAATAATGTTATTTTAATTAATTCTACAGGTAGGTTTAAAAAAAGTGCATTATGTATACTTCCAGCAAATTTAACTTTTACAAAATGTTGGGTACAAAGATCCTGCTTCAGCTGTAAATACGTGTCAAGAATTACAGGTAATGCTCACTGAATTTGGGAAAGACAGGTTTAAAAATCTCAGATACCAGATCTAACAAAGTTTTGGTGGTTTACTCACCAGTGATGTTTACAGAACGTGCCAAGGCCACGTTAGCCTCTCCGACTGCACTGAGGAGGGCACTGTAGTGAACCAGCCAAGTGATGCGGTTGTTCACCACAATTTCTCTCAAGTTCTTGTAGTCTAGGATGTCTGAGTAGATAAACGGACCTGATGGTGGATTAAAAAATGTCTTTACCAAAAAGTGACACTCAGTGATTTCCAAAAAATCGCTTTTAGGGTTTAAACATTTCTGCATTAGGCTTCATTTAACATTTTAAAAGGAGTCCAAAGCCTGTTGCAATATAATAAAGTTGAATGTTATGAAATAAAATACTTTTGTAGGTTTCAGTATTAGTCACACACCCACAAGAGGAACTTTGTATTCCATCATGTGTCTGTCTAGTGTCCAAACACTAAAGACAGTTTAATTAGGCTTACTCACCACTGTGAAAAACATTGTTAGGAGGTTTCCTGATGTCAGAAAGAATGACGTTGTTCTTGCCAAACCTCTTTCTGTAAGGAAGTCAACGTTAAGATAAAATGCATTACAAACAGGTGAACCATTATGTTACCGTTTACATAAGAAGGGAAGTCAGTTGTAAAACAACTTGCATAATTTTAATGTAAAAAAGAATAAGAATTCTGACCTCAGCAGTTTGGCCAGTCCCACTCCAAGTTGCCCCAGGCCACCTGCAAATCATACAGTGTCATGTGAGGATGTAGCACTAAGAGAATGAGGTGAAGGCTAATGATCTTCAGTGACTATTTCCATGGAGATTTAAGAAACTGGAACAGAGGGCCATAAGAAAACCTCCTGCTGCACTTGACTTTGACTCTTTGTGTTTAACTGGAAACCGTATCCAGCTTTCTTTGCCAAATCCCCTACAAATTCAACTGTTTTTGAAATCCCTCCAGAGCACAGTTTGTACAAGATCACAAGTTACATACACAAATCTTATCTTAACTGAGGAGCAATAAAAGGAGACCTCTTTTCAGAAGGCCACTGAGGTCCTTTATATTAGAGAGCAACATGCTGCCTAAATGAGATCATCCATACCTGTGATCAGCACCTTAGGGTGGTCTGTTTCTGAGAAAGACACAGAGTGGAAGCTTGCATCTGATGTGACCTGCCGGGGGGAGAAGCTAATGGTACGCACAGCCACCGTTAGAGGCTGGCAGCCGCACCCAGGGGTGCTGAGCAGGGCCAGCTTGGCTACCTTGCTGATGGTTCTGATAACAGGCATGTTGGTACCTGCAGAAAAAAAACGTATGATTACGTGGAGTAAATTTTCATGGTAAAGAAAAAACGAACATGATCTATGAGCTATTATTTAAAACAGACAATTATTCCTACCTCTACCTGAGCTAAAACAAAACAACTTATTGTTTACTACAGTTATAATGCTAAATACAGGATATGTTTGGTTATTTTAATTATGATTCAAAGACTCATGGCCCATAGGAAAACATATAGCTCAAAACACCTGAGTTTTTTAAGTCTCATAAGCCAGACATCTGACCAGTAGTGCATAGCAACAGGTGGGAGAGGGGAAGCATTGCAGCAGAAAACAGCTGCCACATTGGCACTTTTAGTATCTCATTGAAAGGATTTTAACACATAAGAATTTATTGGAAAGGTTTTGTGTTTTTGAAACTGTATCTCTTAAGGAACTATGGTTTACTGATACCACTTCCTGGCCCCTGCCTAGCTAGAAGGTCCGGCAGATTCCGAAGGTATAGATTTTGTAATAATTCTGACGTTAACAATTTTACTGTTATGTTTGGTGCCATGTATTAGCCACAGCAATAACTCTTTACATATATTGTGCTATGATCATAATTCAAATCTAGATAACAAAATTTGCACTGAGAGAATATTCACTAAAACACAGGCGAATATTTCTTCAAAATAAGGGATGGTCATATGAAAACCTTAAGTGGGAGAAATACACAACAGAGATCAAGACAGGAACCAACGGAGACTCCTATAAACTTGCTGTCCCCCTCCCCTGGCTACAGTCTGAATACATAATATTTTTTTTACACATAAATTTCACAGAGGATAATACAAATCAAGTCAGAATATTTTGTGGATGTGGATACTAGAAAATATGATTAGGTTGCTTAAAGCAGCGTAACTAACTAAAATCCTGAAATTCTTTTATGTTTAGAGTATTAGTGGCCCCCATTCGGCCACTCTGGCAAAACTTTCTGGAGGCGCTCCTGTAGGCTCCTGTGTCTGACCCAAACCAAACTTTAATGTAACATCATATTCAAAACATCAAATAAACGAAATTGATAGAATTTTTCACAGTGAACCCTAAATATAAAGACTGATTGTGTAAACCCTTGCAACCCTGTGTCCGTGCGTCTTTTTAATTGACCAGACTTTTGCGTAAAGCATCTTTGACATGCCACAAGTGAGCTTACCAACGAAGGGTGCTTACTAAGTTGGAAAGCATATAAGAGTATTTATACTGCCCTGCCTTCACGGATAGCCAATCGGGGAGAGAGGGCGTACAGTGACATGGAGCGGCAGAGGAATACGGTGCCAAGAACAGGTCGGCGACCTCGATGACCGCATTTGGAAATATTTTTGGAACGCCTTAGGAATCACTTAAACCACTCTTTGCCTGGAGCCCCTTTGTAAGAAATCAGTGCCTGTCTCATGCAGTTTGGTAACAATACAAAGATTTGATACAGAAAAAAAGATGCATCAATGATAAAAAAGTTATTGATTTTTATGCGCTCTGCTACTTCTATGTCCTCACGTCCTTTGCGCCGGTTCTTGTCGTATCTACATTAGTTTACGTAGACATCATCATGAACGGCGCGTAAAAAGGCAGGCCAGAAGCCGAGTGAAGCTGTTTTAGCCATCTTAAACCTTTTGTTAAACTGCATAGGCTTTATCCCAAAACGACTATATATGTTTTCTCTTATCTTTAACTTTTTAAAATAAATAAATATTATATATATATATATATATATATATATATATATATATATATAGAAAGAGAGAGTGGACGTTTAACTCGTTTAGATAAAAAAGGCACGTGGTAGAGGTAATTATGTTAATTCTTCCGATGCTTTAAAAAACCTACATAAAATGTGTCTTAATTTAGATTAAATGACCGTTCGAAGAAAGTGGAAAAAGATTACTTACCGGTTATGATTATAGATGGGATGAAAGAAACAGCAAAAACAAAAATGCTGTCTGGCTTTTAAAATAGAGAATGAGTGAAGTGATGCGGCTTCCTGCTTTGAGCAGCTCCTCCTGCGCGCTGACGTGATGCTCGGGTGTTATCTCCGTTCAGCGTTGCATCAGCTGCGCCTTGGATTATATATATCAGCGACCATCTGCTTCAAGGGGGACAGCCCGGCTGTATGCCGGATTGGTCCAGCCTCGGAGGTGCGGTCCTCCCTCCGAGACAGCTCCCCTCCCTTCACGTCACTCAATGACACGCTGGCGTTATCTTCGCAAAGTGCCCTGAAGGTTTTTTTTTGTAAAACGTTGGCGCCCTGCGGTCTGAATAAAGAAGTGAGCTGAATGGAGATGACACCCCCTACTGTTTCCAGATCAGCCAGACGTTTTGCACAAACATTTTAGGCAGTTTCAGGTCGGACTACATTGTGATTTTGAACTTGTTCAAGAATTGGTGCAAATTCCTTCAAGCTCCTCAACAGAGTCAAAGGTACATATCTTGAAAAATATAAATGCTAATAGATTCGAAGTTGGGGTAATTATGTGAAATTATGCTACAAAATAACATCAGCAACCAGTTGTCTGGGTTTTGGCTGCGTTTTTTTCTTTTCCCCCACCGCTAAGGTCAGCAACAGAGTCACATTGCAACAACCATGCCTTTGTGTTTCCGGGGATGGTTACACAAGTCAACCTGAACTACATTTCAAAAAGCATTAACACCCCTTGAGATTTTTAACATTTTAAGTTACAACCACAAACGTCTTTGTATTTTATCTGGAAGTGAAAAGGAAAATGATACGTAGTATAAAAGTGCAGTGTACATTTGTGTTCAGCCCCTTATATTTTAATCCCCCTAAATACAAGCCATTGTTATCAAATGCCATCAGAAGTAACCTCTGATGTGTCAGGCATAACATTGTGGAGAGGATTAAAGTAGGGTTAGGTTATAAAACTATATCACAAGCTTTGGAGATTTCAGAGTAATGGTCAACCCATCATCCAAAAATGGAAAGAATCTGATAAACTGGAGCTAAATCATTTTACCCACAGATAGGAATGATAAACCCAGCAGACAGTTGGATTGTTGGATTCTACTGTTTGTCACCTTGTTCTCTGCGACTGCGCTGTCATTTTCTCCTTGTAAGTTCCTTTGATTATTAAAGTCATTATTCACTTTTACAATGCTCTGTACATGGGTCCTTCCTCAACCTCAACATGACAGTTTCTGCAGCCTTGTAATGTCACACTTAACAATTTGATAGTGGACTTTATAAGGACTTAAAAAGGTTCTCTTAATGTTTTTGTAAATTATGATTCCAGTCAGTGTTTGGGTTCTGACCTCATTCATTTTTAACTGGTAAAGAAAAGAAGAGTGTGTGTACATCCTGTGTTTATCTTTCAGGTTTTTCAGCGGTAAATTGGGCCTGAAGACAAGTGAAACTGTGAAATAGCACTTTTTTTTTCTTTGAGAAAATTACCTCTATAGCCACCATTAAGAACCATATTTTACCATACTTAGTTGAACTCTGATACCCTCCTCAACCCACCACCCGTCATTCTAGGGAAGCATGACAGGAAGATGATACATAACTGTGAAATAACTGCTCAATATTGCAACAAAAGTAGGTATCTAAAGTTTTCAAGTCCAGTCTTTCAGTGGCTTGACCTATATTGTTAAAAGAAACTAGATTTTTGTAAATTTTTTTTATTTCAGGATAATTTTATAAGCTTGCACAGTTACGGAGGCCCAAACAAAAACATGTTGAACAGACTGCAGGCAGAGCAGCTGAACTATAAACAATGTGGCTGCCATTACAAGCCTGTATAAAGCAGTTGCTCTCTGGCTATTTATTCTTGAGGCACCTCATCAGGTGATTGCTTCGTCACAGCAGTGGCAACATTGGTGGAGAGCTGTCTTGGGTGCTGTTTACTCACTTCTGAACCTGCTAGGAGGGGACGAGAAGGGTCAGACGGAAACTGATGCCCTCTGCAGCAACATTAGAAAGCTGCTCCTGTCACACGTAACACAGATAGTTGATGTAAGCCAGTTCTGAGGTAAAAAAAAACAAAAACAAAAAAAAACAGCCTATTATTTGGTGGTACCTCCACTTCCAAGTGTTAAAGAAGATCCTCCTCCTTATAAAGATGTGTAACAAGCCTTAAAATAAATGAAACTGTTATCGCAGCATCAACATTAATCTCACGCTGAAAATCCAGCCTTTATTGGAGTTCACTAGGACAACAGTTAGTTCTCTATAACATTTCACAAGGTTGGCGCAAACAGGGAGAAAATGTTTCCCCGTTTGCTTTTCTCTCCAGGTCACCCTGGACCTTTTCTCTAGGAATTAAGTCAGGGGACTCAGATGGTTGTAGAAAAAGGTTGCCTGTGTATCTGGTGAAGCATTTCTGCTAATTTGGCCATATGTGTTGGATCATCAAACTTCTGAAAGACCCTACAGCAACAGTTTCAGTGTTCTGGCAGATATTTTAGTAAAAAATCTCCTTATATTTGAAAGATTTCACAGACACATGCACAATAACAAGGAAAAAAGCTTAATTTTATTTTTCTGACCAAATCAACGTTATGGTGTGGTTAGAGTTTTTGTGAGAAACAAAAAATCCCACTTATTTCTTATCATGAGTTTATATCCAAATGAACGTGTTTTCATGTCAAAGGTTGGAATTTTCTTATTTTTTAAATATAAAATTCTGCTGCTGCTACATAAGATTAATCAATTTTAAAGCTAAGCTCATTACACATCTTTACCAGGGGTGCCACTGAGCGTGGAAGGCGGCTGGTTTGAACACAGTTAGCTTTGAGAATATTTTAGTGCACATCTTTGTGCTTCTGTGGTTATTAGTGTAACATTTTGTTGAATTTTCAAAAGTTTCAGATCATTTCAGACAGGTTACAACACTGTGTACTTTAGAGGCCATGTTGTTCTCACTTTCTGAGAACAGAACTGTACAGGGAGTCTTCAAAATATGAGTATGTAATAAATAGACTTTCAGAACTGGAATAACTATGCAATGACTACTTACGATATTCATGAAATTCAAAAAAGGATTTTAAGCATCACTTCTAGCTGCTCCAGAGCTCAAGCTGAAATGTTATTACTTCATTACACATTCCCTAACCTATTGACCTTTAGCATTTTGTAAAGCTTTAATGCGCCTATAACTACAGCAAATGCCACAAAAAAATAGTGTGGCATTTGTAATTGTCAGCCATGTAGTGTTTCAGATGGAAAATGTGTTTCTAAAATTTAGAGCAGCATACCTTCTGACTTATCAATATACCTCTCAACTAATGCAGGGTTATGGGGTCTATTTGAAACAAAGGATTCATGTTCTTTTACAAGAAACAGAAAAAAACAAACATTTTTCTTTATACATTTTATTGTCTTCAAACTTAGAGACTGAATACATGTAAATAGTGATATTTTTAACAAGCATGTGATCATCAGTACGCATTAAGAGGAACTGTGATTTTTTTAGTAAGGCATTGCACAAAGTCAGTAAGTAGAACAGAGAAAATGATTATTAGTCTAGAGGTTGATGATTTTTATTTTTAGAGTTCGTTGATTCTTTACAGATATAAAAACCACTCAGACACATGAATGCAAGCTTAAATCTATACAATTAAACACCACACAGCTGATTTGGCTTAGACTACCATTCCACTGTTGCAAACAATAAGCTGGATTTTTGGCTGAAGGTAACAAAGTGCACAGTTAAGTGAAAACCTATTTCTTGCAAATGCAATTTAGAGTACTTTAGTGTGATCATTACATAACTCATAAGGTAAACGTTAATGTGCAGATTACATTTAAACAAAGAAACATTTAATGCATTTAGTTATTGACACACAAAAAGGGCCAAAAAGAACATCTTCAACATCTGATAACATGTTTTATCAGTGCACTCATGGCTCAAAGCTGCTTTGACAGCACAAGGAGAACCCACGCAGTAACTGGCAAATGGTTACGATGTTATGCCGGGTTTGAAGAACTCATTGCTCCGCAAAAGAGAGCCAATCAGGAGCTTTTTAAACAATGAGAATATCAGCACTGATTTGGTCTTGCATGGTGAAAAAGTCATTACCCACCTCTGCTATTTATAATAATGTCTTAAAAAGGCTTTGGGTGGAGGTTCAGTAATAAAACGGCTGTGAAACTCAGGGGATGAATTAGTGTTCAAGCAGCTTAAGGGGAGAATCAATTTTATTTGGTACTTTACCAGCTGCCAGTCACAACTATAACACTGATTTATTTAGTTGAATCTAACAAATTCCTTAAGATAATCCAGCATGAAAAGCAATGTTACTGAAATGAGAAAGAGGACTATCAGGGACAGAATCACAAATTAAAAAATTTTTTTGGTTAATTATTTGCCACGTGTAAACAAAACACTGGTTTATATCTGACTTTGCCTTATTCGAAATTCAATTTGAAAGAATCAAAGGTCATGGTTGGTAGGCAAATATTAAAATCAAGACAAAGAAACAGAAACAGGAGGAACAAGGAACATGACTGTAAATTAGTAACAAAGGAAAGATTTCCAAGAAGTCAACCTGCTTTGATGCAAAACGAAAGATGAATGTCTTGTGACTTTTCATAATCCTTCGTTGATTTCATTCAAAGTAGGTTTTTCAAATTGACTATGTTTCCACGATAGAATGTGCTGTCTGTATTAACACCCATTTTAATATTGCCACGTTCTTTTCAGTACAACTGTTGGACACTAATAAAATATAAGAACTGTATATTGTTGAGACTAAATATGGCTTTGTACACTAAATGAAAGTGGTGAAAAAAAGTGCATCAGTACCTAATGTTTAAAAGTGTATTTTGCCCACAAATATACTTAACAGTTATTACACATTTGTATATGCCAAAATATAGATAGGTCTTTGAAGCAACATTTTCCCTTCAAGCAGATGAACCTTTAACGTGCTCTTTTTGCCACTTACTTCCATCATTAAAATGTTCCTACTTTACATTTAACTAAATGCTTTAAGTAGTTAACTTGTATAATTTCATATCACCAACCAGAACTTCAATGAATAATCTGTTAAACATAGCAGACACACAATAATTTGGTCGGAAATCGACTCCGTAAAACGTCCCTGTTGTACAGCACAGAAGGTGCTAACCCAACCTACACATTTCATCTGAACACGCTGAAGAGTCACATAAAACCTTATAGCACCACACATGTTGCCATAGAAACTCTGCAGTGCCCTAATGCAGTATACAAAACAAAAACATAAACTCATGCAGAATATGAATAGAAATCTGTGTATGTAAATTGACATCAGTTAGGAGTTAAGTTTCATGATGCTTTGCAAATATAAAATCATCTGATAAGCCAAAGCATGATTTAGGATTTTTCCTTCTGCATGTGCAAAGCCACATATTTTACAACATAAAACTACAGTTAGATGAAATGTTTCACGCTAAGCTTGTTGGAAGCCCAAAGCAGAAATGCACACTTTAAAGAACTGACCCCACAAATGTTCACTGTGCGATTAATGACCAAGTTCATTTAAAATCAGAAAGACTGCGCTTGAATATATTTTTGAAATATTTGAAAATACATTTTTCCCTTCTTTAAACCATCTTGCTACCTTTGTTTCCCTATGGCCTGTTCAGCAGAGGATCTTCTGTTTCCAGCTGCGCCAGCTGTCGGCGCAGGCTGTTCACTTTGTTCTGAAGCTCCTTGTTGTATTCGATTATGTGTACCATTTCGTCGTAAGCCTCATCCAAACACTTGGACGAGCGGTTCCAGCGAAGGAAAAGTCCTGCAGCAGAACAATAAGACGGCGAGGTCAGCCATAAATTAAACTGCAGATAATACAATCAGGGCATGGTTTCACACAATTAAGAATTGTATTTCTGATCAATGCATGTTCATAATAAAGTATATAGTTCTACACATGTACATGAAAAATATGGAGCGCACATAAACCTAGGGTTCCTGCGCATTTCTCCTATCAAAATACCATAATTTTTTAAACTCAAGCTTCCAGAGTTGTCAATACATTTTCACCTGCATGTGCAAAATTTTAATGTAATTTTCCAGCTAATATTTCTACAACAGTTGGGCTCCTATCGAATGTACAGAAACCACAACTTGGATGGATGGATTTCGATCAGATTGGGGTCTAAACTTTGAGCAACACTTTGCTGGTTTTACCAGGGTGACCTCCTGGATTAGATCAGCAGCACCTCCTACTTTCCCTCCCAAATCTAATGGAAGGAGCAAGAGTGTTAACCGGATTTCCTTTTTAACATAAAAGAAAATAACACTCTGAAAACCACAAAACTGTTTTAAAAGATAGAAACTAATGTTTTTGAGGGTCACAGTCCTCCATTCAACAGAGGTGTTGCAGACGCACCTACAATGAATAATTCCATCAGCAAACAATTTCCAAACTTCATGTTGACTGCAAATACTTTGCTCCAATATATAAGATCAAAAGCAGATCTTGAAAGCACTGGTTCATATCTGTGCGCCCAATCTTAGATCATTTTCATAATAAAATAAGAAACTTTTGTCTGATTTGCCTTATTTGGGTCAAACTCTGACTTCATTAGTGAACTTTATCCAGACTTTGTAAAGGTTGTGCTCACTCATCAACAATCTTTGCATGCGTAGAAAATATCTGCAAGAACAGATTACAGATCTAGTACAGAAAAAAAAAACTTACACTTATTACTAAGGACGCCCATTCGGTCTTTTCATTTTTACAATAATCTTCAGCAAAATTAGTCAAGATTGCATCAGCATGTACATGAAAGTTTCCCTTCAACCACTAGTCCTCGTTAGTGTCCACATCAGCAGCTGGAGATTCAGTGTTCATTCGAGTCTTTCAAATTGGCCCAGAAATGTTGGTCCTTTTCAAGTAAAAGGGCTCCGTAAGCAGAACGTCATGTGCTCCAATGAGTTCTCAAATGTCTGCCCCCACTTCATTTAGAATGAGGGGGTTAGTCTAAAGCTTTAGGCGGTGGGGGAGGCCTTTCACACAGAAAGCCTGAACCCTATGACCCTGGTGCAGATTACCCTCCCCCAACGTTTCTTTATGAATGGTAGAGCACATATTCCCCATCAACAGTTGTGAGCTTGGATTTACTCCCTGAATGAAGAGCACCAAAATCTAAATGGAAAATGATTTTCTCTAAAGACATTCAGATCTATTTTTAACCAATTTTTAACCTAATTGGCTCTGAAATGCTTTGGATGAAGCATAAAAGACATATTTGACCATGTTTTGTTTTACTATCTAACATGATCATGTCTCCAATTAACTCTAAAATATTTATAACACGTTTTTAAAATGGCACTTTGCATTAATACATGTTTTTAAAACAGTACTTTGTATTAATACATCTTTTAATAGGCCTTATGAATCTGAGATGTTTTAATTTTGCTTAATACAATCTTACAGAAACATTTAAAATATTAGACATACAGTTAGTTGTTTCAAACTCAGAGAGGTAGTGGGACAATACTTTGTAACTGTTATTAAGTGATCCTGAAGCACAGGTCTCCTATTCTTGTTTCAAACACACTGGTTTGGACGTATGATGCTTTATGAGGCTTTTTCATGGCCATGAAAATGCCATAGGCGTGGCAGTGAAGAGTCATTACCTGATTATGACTCTTCACTGCCACGCCTATGGGTGGCTTACAGCACTAAGATTAGCCTACATGTGACTTATGATGGCTGACTGAGCTGGTAGGAAGAAGCTCTACGCTGAGCAGCATCAGCAGGCTCAGGCATCCGTAAGGATTTAACTTCAGCACAGCCCATAATGGTACAAAGCTAAAAATTTTTAGCTATTTTCTCTTAAATAATTCCACAGGAAGGTTATCTCTAAATGTTCACCCCAGCACAAATAAAGGTCAGTAAATCTTAGATGTTATCCTGTTAGGAATTCGGGATAGTCTCATTTATTTCACTATTTATTTGTAACAGACATTTTTCAACACGTTTTTGTTAAAATGAAAAAAGGATTTAGTTATTCAGTTCTACATTAACACATTTGTTTTATTTTATCATATTATTATGTATGCCTTAAGCAAGTTTTATATTACTATCTATTTTATTAAATTCTACTTGCTGTTATTTTAGAATTAAAATAAATAAATATTCTGATCTTTTACAATTTCATGTTTCAGAACTTGTAAATGTAAACTTGTATAAATGTTTCGAATTATTTCCTGTGTTGCCACATCTGTTTCTCCTCAGCTCCGCATCCATTAAAACAGTTTTTCAAGTAAATGTTTTTTACCTTGATGACTTCCAGTGAGGTTTTTTTTTATATCAATGTGTCTGTCTTTAATGTAAGAAAAGCACTTTGTGTTCCACTTGTTTGTATGAAAACTGCTTTGCGAATTAAGTTTAATTCATGGCTTGATTCAGTGCGTGAGCCTATTGTTTCCATGACAGATTATTTATCAGGATAAAAGTTTAATCTTAACAGAGAGTAGTAGTAGTAGGCTTGTGCTTTCAGTGTAATATACGTTATTAGGTTAGATTTAAACGTTTAAGTATTGATTTGCAGTAAACATTACACTGACTGAGACTCTGTTAAAGCAATAATTTGTGAGATCATTACTGCCCCCTTCTGGTAAGATTGTTAAATGTCTGTAGGAAAATGCAATCACATCATTGGCTAAAACCAATTTGTGTTCAGTTAAATAACAGCAGTTTATTATGCATTTACTTTAACATAATCAGACTTTGCCAGGTTTTAGTTAGCAGCCTTTAAACTATGATTAAACTTACAGCCTGAGTCAAAACCATGCTGGTATAGGAACAACCCAGTTACAGATTTTACAAATAAGCTAAAAATACAACAGTAAAATACAACCTTGTAAAAATACATTTTTACTAGGTAAAATTGTTTCCAGTCTGATACTTTTCTTTGTTCCTGTTTCAGCCTTTCAAACAATCATTTTAAATTGCTTTATTCTGTACTTTCATAATGATTACTTACTATTTGTTGCTATATTTCATCAGCTTCAATTTAAGGAAAAGTCCAAAAAACTTTAAGAATGCCACCTAAGATTTCAGCCGCTGCTTACCTTCCCACAGCAGCAGGCTCTGAGGAGCCACGGAGGGCCAGATCACAAGACTGTTAGCCTCGTAAAGGGGGTTGGTCAAACGCTCCAGCTCCTGTGGGCGATTCACCCATGACCACAGGGACACAGTCTTCTCAGGAAGTGACAGTCTTGCTCTGTGAAAAGGTAAAAATATGAAAAATAAAACTTGACCAAAGCAAATGAAAGGAAAAATAGGACCAAAACTCCTCTGTCAAAGAGACAAATGAGGCAGTAGAATCAAAGCTTAAACTGACCTGTCAGCTGCACAACTGCCCAAGAAAGTACCAAATTGAGAGGCATAGGCATGTTCAAAGAGCAGCACCAAGAAGCTCTCATTAAACTCGAAAGAGCAAGGAAATTGCCGAAGGACCTGCCACACACAGTCCAAAAAGAGCAGGAAGGCAGGAGCTTCTTGCCGAGGCTTGCTGTTGGAGTAGGCTGATTGGGCGCAGCGCTGCTGGAACGGGTGACCTGCCTGGGTAGGTGGTTAAAGAGGAGGGAAGTGACATGAAGAGTAACACCAAAACTTCATCCAAAGTTATAAAAAGAACATGTCAGACAGTGCATCACAGATAAGGGAGGCTAACCTGGAGCCACTCGCGCTCCACCAAACCCTGGAAGCCTTTAATGGTCCTACACCCTGGATCTAGGATGATCTGAGCCAAGGAGTTCACCTGCAGGGTGGAGTCTGTCCCTTCTGTTCCGTGAACAAGCACTGACGCTCCCTCTCTGAAGCAAGTACATGCGCATGTTTTTTTCCAACAAGTATCTCCAAAATAATTAGAACATTCAAAAGTACGATAGGCCCCTGACCTGTCGATGCACTGAGCAGCCAGGCATGCAGTGGTGAGGATCTCCTTGATGTGAGTCTGCCAGTTGGAGGCCTCTAGTTTGCTTAACCAGCGGTCCATGCTATGAGACTGATCATTGCAGGCCTCCACAAGCTTAATGAGGCTTTCTTGGAGGACGTTGTACCTAAAAAATGTACAGATATTTTACAAGGTTACAGGAACAAACTGATATACTTTGACATTTGACTTCTATCATAGAAACAACTGTTTTTAAAAACCCTGCGTTGCATCGTCTAGTGCCTAAGTACATACTACTAAAACTGAAAATGAGTAGAAAGACTTGAGAATTGATGTTTACAGCGGCTCTCCATCCAGTCTGACTGACTTTGAGCCATTTTGCAAAAAAAAAACAAAAATGGGCAAAAAAAATGTCTTGCATGTAAGGTTGGTAGAAACATGCCCCAAAGGACTTTTGGTTTTACAAAGTAAAGCGGATAAATATAAATTAATGCTACAATTTTCATATCATTCATAATGAAAAATCCCTTCCACCTCACCATAACTTTAGGCAGGTCTACCACATAAAATCCAATATAACACCTTGAATTTTATTTTTTTATCGTGACAAACTGTGATACTTTTGCAAGGCTCTGCATCCTTTTGTAGCCACTTACCTTTCAATGGCTTTGTGAATCCTTCTCCACTGTGGGTAGTTCCCCTCCGACTCAAACCCGCCCCCTCGAGCTTTGGCCTGCTGGGCGACACTGATGGTGCGTGTATCGATTATGTATCCCCGCTTTCCTGGCCTCAGAGTGGCATTGATTAGTTTCTCGTCTTCTTTGCAGCGTCGCCCATTGGTGCCGGTGAGGGGCTGCCCCGCCCGCATCATCACCATGCCGTTCTTCTTGTGATAGTAGCTTAGCACGGGGAAACGCCCACCATGGCGGAAAGCGGCTACCTTCTTCAGTGTGTCATCGTCGATGTTTTTAGGAACTGCCACTAGAGGGGGGTATGACCGACACACAGTGAAGTCTTTGTTGACTTCACTCAGTCTCCACTCATCTGTCTGAGAGAGGGGAGAGTGTTGTGTTATATGAGGATATAAAAGAGTGCTAAAGACTTAAAGCTCATGTTAGTTGACTTTTATTCTGACTAATCTTTACCGTACCATCGATTCCAATTCCTTAAAGGCATCCTGAGGAAGATATGAATTCCACCCATCCTCTATGACTTCAAACATGGGCCGGTAGAAGAAAGGATACATCAGAGAGACAGAGTCAAGTGTGGACAGAGCCTTGAGAGGAAGAAACATATAAAATATTTTAAAAAATACACAGAAGTTCTATTACCCCCCCAAAAATGTATTTATCAACAGCATTTTACCTCAATAGAGCTGGCAATGTTGAGACACTCCTCCATGCCAGGAATGTCAAGCTGAATCACTCTGAGGTCTTTGCATTTGACTATGATGCTTCCAACAGAGCCAACAAACCTAAAAGACAGTCCAGATTGTGTTAAACTAAAACATCCAATCAGAACAGATTTAGGTCCTCTAACCCATATAAATATCAGTAAATCAACTCCTGGATGTCTAAACTGATCAGTTATTGTCATACAGCTGAACTAAACCGGTCGGTAACCATTCCTAATATGCCTAACATTTGTCTTGTAGAAGCACTTCTGTACTGTATTTTAGTTTTTATTTTCCACCACGCTGACAAGTCTAACCAGTCTAAATGGGCAAAAGTTGTAAAAACACATTGAAAATAATCTCTCTGCACTGCAGCTTTTTAAATATTGTAGTATGATCGCTAACACCTGTGAACAACATTTACTGCTGCAAAATCCAAGTGTACTGAGATCATTTCTGCAACCTAAGTGATCCTGAAAAAAGCAACACACCTGTTCTATCAGTGCACTACACAGTGCACAAATTCAAGATCCTCCTTATTAAATACAAGCCTCTTAATAGACCACTCTTTTTTTTTAAATGAGTACTTTGTCTTTAAACACCCAACATGAGCTGTTTGCTCTCAGAATGCTGATTTATGTGTTTTATCAGGAATCTCAGTAGAGAGAATAGATTCTCTAATTCTAAAATCAAACTAAGACTCTACTTCTTTGAGAGATTGTCTATCTAATAAGTATTTTATTCATTCTGATTGAATGCTTTAATGATTTCCCTATGTTGCCGTATTTGTATCATGCTTGTCTTATTTTCTTGTACTTTCACCCCTTTTTTACTTTCTGTTTTGACTTTTATTTATGTTTTTCTCCTGTTTCCAAATTAAACCCTGCTGGATTTAAAAAACATTTTTATATCATGCAAGTTTGGTTTTATTTTTCCACTTGCTTTTAGTTTGTTTCGATGACTCCATGTTGCCTTGTTCAGCACCTTAAGATTCACTGGTAATTGAAAATTTTGTTGAAAATATAGATTTCTTGTCAGTTGTATCATTTTGTGACTGTTTGGAGCATATTCATTTGAGCTTCATTTGATCTCAGCAGATCAGTTGCCTGACTTATTCAAAAGATTCTGGCTGAATATTTTAGCAAGGAATCCTAAAATCCATTAGAGTGTAATTTTCCAATGGACACCTTGTTCAGCACTTGCATAGCTCATAATTGTGAAGCGGAAGAAAATTAGACAATGTTTTCCATATTTTTTAAATATAAAAATCTGAAAAGTGTAGTGTGAATTTGTGTTAACCCCCTTGAGTCAGTTATTTTTATAATGACTTTTAGAAATTAACGTTCCTAGGCTTTCCCGCTGTATCTACCAGCTTTGCACGTCTAGAGACTAAAAATGCCACATGATCTTTGCAAAACAGTTCATTAATATGTTTAATCTAAAACATCACATCTGCGCTCTGGATATATGTTTAAGGTCATTGTCCTGCTGGAAGGTGAACTTCTGCTCCAGTATTATGTCTCTTTTGCTGCCTCCAACAGCTTTTCTTCCAGGATGACCCAGTGTTGACCTCCATCCATCATCTCGTCAACTATTACCAGCTTTCTACCTTGCTGATGAAAAGCATCACCATAGCATGATGTTGCTGCCATCATGTTTCATTGTGGTCAGGCAATTTTTTCTGCCAACTTTCTACCAGCCAATTACCTCCTGAATACAAATGGTTGCACTAGATTTTATTCACGGATCTCAAAAAGTGGTGGCGAAATACATATGTGTACCAAACTTTTCAGATTTGTATCTGTAAACATTTTTTGATAACCGTATAATTATCCTTCCACTTCACAACTCTAAAATACTTTGTGTTGGTCTATCATATAAAATACCAATAAAATACATTTGTAGTCGAAACATGACAAAATCTAAAAAGGGTTGGGCTGAGAACTTTTCAAATGAACTATATCTTTCTACACTGTTTGAAGAAATACGAATAGTTTCAGTTCATAACATGTATGCGAAAAAACTGTAAAGGTCCTAGCATGGACGTCACCTTTTCTCTATGGAGTCTATGTTTGAATGGAGCAGCCAAAGCTCCTCTGTGTTGTCCTGTCTGGAGGAGAGAATCAGGTGGTGGCCGGTTAAACACAGAGTTCCCTCCACGGTGGGCATAAAGGGACGGTGCAGGACCACCCCGTCCACTCTGGGGGTCTTTATCAGCTCAGCAAACTCCATGATCTATGATTAGAGGTATCAGAAGAGGCATCGCTAATATAGAAGCAAAATTAAGGATGAGGACGATTTTGTGAAGATAACTACAAAAATATGATCATGCCATTGAAAATGTAGAGGTCCTGTTAAAAATGTGTATACTGTGTGGTATGATGTCAATAAACAGTAAATGACAGAAATCACAGCAATCTGTCAGCTGAGCGGTAAGCAAGATTCGGGAAGTCAGGTGGCTAACGTTAGCTAGCTGGTTGATTCTTCGACCAGTATAATTCAACCTAAAATAATACCCAAATTCTTTATATATACAGTAAAGTGTCTACGTTACCTACAATACAAATGGAGAGAACAATGACAGACGTTTTGCATCGACTGTACAGATTTTGTTTTACCACATTTACCTGATATTCTTTTATTAAGATGCTAGGCGAAAGACGTCAAGTACGTTCGCAAAACCACACCGTCCGGAAACAAGCGACCCGAGAAGTTTAGCACCGCATCGTTTCGTAGAAAAAAATAGCATTTCTTCTCCAGAAAGGCGTCAGATCTGACTCTGTCCTATTATGTAACATTTTAGGTAAGAATGTGTAAAATGAACTCTCTTGCATTAAAAAAAGCCAATTCGCATAAATCTTTAATACAGCTTGTAAATTCAAGAAAAAAACACTAGATGGCGACATAGGGACATTTTTTTTCTTCAGTTGGAAGCACAATATATGTTTTATATCATGTATTATAGTTGTTTAGATATATACTCAAAATTGGATATATAAAATTAGCATTAAAATATTCAATACACGACTAACAGACAAAAAGTTTTTGTCAACACTGTAGCACACTGCTGGTAATATTTGACAGTCAATGAGAATACGTTTAAAAACGAAAACAAAATGAAGATAAAATAAATAAGATCACATAAAAGTGAATTTGACCATCATAATTATTTTCACACAAAAAACAACAAACACACAAACAAAAAGAAAGTGCAGCAAGCCTGAGTTCCTCAATCACTATATAAAACTTGATAGACATATTTTCACCTTTTTTTTGGTATTTATTCTGTTTTTTTTTTTGGGGGGGGGGGGACCAGAAGTTGTTATATTTTTTTACTTTCTGTAGAAAAAAGTCGTATTCAACTTTCTTTTAAATCACTTCATAAAGACCCTAATTGGAGGGTTGTTTACAAATGTATATTTTAACCAGTAATGTAAATCTTCCCAAAATGCATTAAAAATTTATTAAAATATGCTTTCCGACAAGGCTCATTTGTCAGATTAAAAGTACCTATAGAAAATAACAACCTTTAAGCAGGTATACCTAATACCTTATATAATATAATAATATATAATGTTTTTTATTGGTCTGATGTAATATGTTGTGTTTTCAGAAGTTGTAAGCAGAAAATCATCATAATTAGCAGAAATAAAGGATTGAAAACATCAGTCTGTGAGTAATTAATCTATATAATTTGTTTCATATAGTGAATTGAGTTACTGAAACAAATGTAAAATTGTTAAAGCCAAACTGAAGAATTTTAAATTATTTTCTTTAGCATTCAGAGCAATTTGGTTTTTCAACAAAGCTCAAGAGCCATTTTCAGCCCTCTCCCATTATCTAGACGTTTTTAATCATGGCATTTTTGTTCATTATACAACATCATTTTTCATCTGTTTATTTTGGAAATGGACCCTGTTGAGCTGAAAAATATGCTTGTAAAAAAAATAACCTTGCCACATGCCTCATCCACTATGTCAGCTCCACTTCAAACTTAGATCCCCTACCAGAGTCCTGGGAGCCTGAGGGTTTGGCATGGTATTTTAGCTGTTCCTAGGACTTCACTTATCTGGACAGATTTTGCAGTATCTTGTACCTGGCTGAATGAATGACCTTGCCTAAACCTGGTTTTCTCAAGAACTCCTGATATATAGTTTTTGAGTATATTTGAGTCTTTATTGTTCCTAAGAGCCAGAAGAACTGAGGTGAACGCGATCATGTAATCCCATCATGTCTCCCACTTTAACAGTGGAACCTCCAACTCATACTCAGTTCTATTGTTCCTGTACATTATGCAGGGACTTGGTTATGGCATTCCTAGTAGGCATTGCCTGTCAGTACTTTACACTCAACTATTATCTGCTGGACTTTTCAATCCAGCGCTCTTTAGCCATTGGTAGGACTTCTTGATTTGAGCGACATCTTCAGTCTATGGGCGGTACGCTGTTGCTGTTTCATCCCAGATAGTGGTTTTAACATTCACTAGTCCTCGGTCTCCCACCCAGGTGTATAGTCTCAGAGTGGTGAATTTTGAATGTAACCCTTTGGCCATTGTGAGAAGCTTTCGTGTCTTGATAACGGTGGCTTTTGTCTCCTCCTTTAAAGTTGCTGTTTCCAAGGATCCATATGGCATTAAGCTTTAAGCTTTTTTGTTGTCAATTCAGGTGGTGTAGAGGTTTGTATGTCTGTGTGGCTGATCTGTTAGCCACCAGTTTGTGTGTGGCTCTTCTGTTACTGCCCTTTCTCTTTTGGGCCCTGCCTGCAAATTGACTCATGTGCCTATTCATCTTTGCATCTATGATGCCTCACAGGAGCTTTTTCGTACTGCCAAGGTGTGTTACTGGTTGGTATCTGGATGGAATAGCCTATTTCTAGGGGTTCCTCATAATCAGGATCATCTAACCTTGGATCAACAGCTTTTGGAGGCTTTCATCAATTAGCAGCTCATTCATCTGTGTTCATAGAGAAATGTCCGTTTCTTTAACCAGAAGATATGGATCATGTCAGGGCCTGTTGCAGTCCACTCATACTCAGACTCCGCCTTACATGTCTACTTCCAGCCACGCAGCATTGGTGTTACGCAGGGTAGTTTTATATTCTCGCCGTTACTTAGGGGCGGAGCTAGAGGGGTGCTGGGGTGGCACTGGGGGGATATATGTATATATATACATATATATATATATAATGTGTGTGTGTATTAATTGTTTCTCTCATTTGTGGCCCCCTCGAGATCTCTCTCTCTCTCAGCAAAGTCCAAACTCAAACTAATTAAAGGTATCAATATTTTACTTTACTGTAGGCTGTCTGTATAAGGTAGAAATTAGAATCAGACAATGCACACTATATATTTAATATATATATAATATAATATATATATATTATATATATATATATATATATATATATATATATATATATATATTGTTAAAGAACTGCATGAAACAATGATAAACCATTTTCTGATGCATAACTTTTCATGTTCAGTTTCCATCTTTTCTTTTGAACAAAATAAGTTATTGTTCTCTGCATTGTGGTCAAGTTTTGATTTCATTTAAATAAAAAAAATTGACAGTTCGGTTGTTTTCGCATTTTTTATTTAAAAGTCTGTAGATGGTAAGTGATTTATTGTTCGTTGTTTATGTCTGTGCACCACCTGTGTTAAATCTCCCAGTCCATTAAATCGAACACACCGATCTCCTTGGCAACCGCTCTGTTTTGGGGGTAAGCGCGCATGGGCTCTCGTGTAGTGTATGTGAAATCTCTGGTCATAAACGGTGTTTTCGAGCTGTACTGTGTTGTAATTCAGCAAAATAACATGAACCACAACTAGTTACTCTCCCTTTGCTTTTAACTGGGGTATTTAGCAGCGAGCAGACAGACATTAAACGTAGCGGTGCTCATTTTAAAGGCTGGCCGTTCACAACAGCCTCGAGCTCTGAGGGGAGAGAAGCAAAGCAAGAGCATTGAGGCTCCAGCATAGCAGAACAGTTCAGAAACTATCTGGAATGATGGGAAAATAACTACATTTATAAACAGATTAAGTCGTGTTTTAGACTGCCTATTGGTAGCGGATCTTCTTTGTGTGCTCGTGAGTTTTTGCAGCTGGTTCTGGATGACGGCTTCATAGCAGACAGCCGTTCTTCCCTCTTCCCGGTACTGCGTAGTGGTACACAGTACCGGACCGTACCGGCTCACTTTCACCCCTGGTGTTACGTGATGCTTCGAGTCTCATGTTATTACCTGGCCATTGGCAGTATACCTTTGATCATGTACTGGTGAATGTGTGCCCTTTTGGGGTGCGTCGCCAGAGCTTTCGAGATAAAAAAAGTAGCAATATCTTGGAAGCGTTGGATGGCCACTTTGTTTTAGATATATCTGTATGTGTGTCATGTTATTGTCTGCAATAATCTGCAAACTAACAAAGTACATGCGTTTTATCTGAGAATACATTGAGACTTAATAGAGAACAAAAAATATTACCTGTAAACCATTGATGCTAAACAATGTTGACAACAAAAATGGATGAAATATAAAAAACAATTCCTATATGTCAGAAACTATTTTATGTCTAAAGTGCACTTAGAGACACCAGTGAGTAAACAAGAACAGCGAGATTTATCATGAGTGATGTTTTCCACCAGTCCCTCAGCATCCCCATTACCAATGACAGTTTGACATTTACTGATCAGCTTGGAACATTGTCTTCTGACTTTTCAGTACTCTTAATCATCATTTAAACCCACATTATTACTCACTCAAGAGTTTCGTTCTAATTTAGATAAAGACCAACTCAGTGATGATTCACTCCCTTGGTTTGACCAGGAAGAACATTTTTTTGTTTGCATTCCTGCTTCTGTGAAGATATTTTGGGCATGTTGCATCAGAGGATTCTGACAGGGCACACAATGTCCTTAACGTGGGAGCTGAGTCGTGTGTGTGCAAAAATACTTTGAATTCAAATTTCTTGCCAGAGAATAATTTTACTTTATTGCTTGGCAAAGTTTATGTGACCGCCATGTAAAGCCATGTAACATTACTTATTCCAGGTGAAGATGAGATTTGGCCTGAGAAGCTGAAGTCTGGGCATTGATGGGATGTCATGGGAGTAGTCATGGAGAGAAGGGTGATAGAGATTCCTCTGACAGGAAATAAAACTTTGCCCCATCTCAAGTTTTTGCAGCCTCTGACAGATTTTCTTCAACAATGGCCAGATGTTGCCAGATTTGCTCACCTGAGCCGTGGATCTTTGAAGCTCCTCCAGAGTTACTATGGGACCTTTGGCTACTTTCGTGATTTATTATCTCCTTGCCCAGTTTACCAGTTTAGCTGGTATCTGCTTTGGTTTTTTGAATGAAGCATTGAACAGTGCTCTGTGAGATTTTTAAAGGCTTGGATAATGTTTTAAAACCTTATTCAGCTTTAAGTTTTTCTACAATTTAATTCCTGTCAACGTATTTACATTAAGAACACGAGACAAGAATTGATTTGCAATAAAACTTTTGAACTACATTTGTTTATTGTGCCCTATATTTTAGTTAATCTTTTTGTTTCATAAGAAACTTCAGGGAAATCAAACACATTTTCTGATTTTCACGACACTTGAGGGAAGCCTAGAAAAATGTAAAGCCACAATTCTTCTTGTAAAAAACAAAGCATGTCAACCAAAAGACCATCAGTGGTCTATATTATGTTGCAGGTGCTCAAGGAAATTGAGTACAAGCCTGTAGCTATTTTCATTTCTAGGAGTGTGGAAGTAATTTTAGTAAGTTTGGGGGCATTGTACACCTGAGCTTCAATGATCATTTTCAAAAGTGCACTTGAAAAAACACCTGAGAGCTGCAATAACAAGCTGTCATCTTTGTAAAGGGGAAGACAGAAGCTGCATATAACTGTAATATGAGACACTGCAGAAAATGAGGAAGAAGAGGTCATCAAGGTACAGTGTACATTTTAGGACATCCTCAGGTCTCAGGTAAACATCGGGAATGGAGAATTAAAAAGGTTTTAAAATCAATAAATTAAACTGGGGTTATATTATTTTAATGAAGACACAAGAAATGTCTATTCGAAGAAGATGTATTGAATATTTGTGTATTGTATTTCGATATTTAAAGCAAGCACCTTCATGGGAAACTGGAGGTCCTCTTAGATGAGGATAAGTAAAACAACCAATATAACAAGTTTTTGCCTTATTGTAAGAATTCTGAAGACAAAACTCATCTAAAAACTGTTTTTAAGACTTAGAAATATATAAATATATAAAGGAAGCTGATTATGAAAAACAGGTAAAGAGAATAATCTGAAACTAGTGATGAGATCTCAGAACAACAAAAATAACTTAAAGACTAGGTCCAAAACACAAGAACTAGGTACAAAACAAGGTTGCTCAATAACATCAACACTAGTGTGGATTACTAACAAAGTTGCCAAGAAGTAAAGCCAGACCAAAGGTTGGTATTCTCATATATAGAAAAGCAGACCAAAGTAAGTTCCTATGCACCAACAAATGGACACATGACACCTCTGGCAACTGTTAGGACTGAGGTCAAAGTTTTGCCCCATTTAACAACCAACCCAGCAACACTCCTGTTTTCTGCCCAATTCACAGCATGTAGCCGTGTCTAAGGATCTCTGTGAAGGGACACAACTCTGAAGATATCAGAGAAGCTGGTCAGCCAGTAAAATATGTGACAGCTGCCAAAGGAAAACCTTATATTTGGTTCTTGATTCCCTCTATACTGTCTTTTAAAAAATATTCAGGATGCTTGACCTTTCGCTCTTGCAAGTTTTCTCTACCAAGTATACAAATCTAAAGACTAAGAATTTTTCCCCATTATTCTTTGCAAAATAGCTGAAGCTCAGTCAGGTTGGATGGAAAGCATCTGTGAACAGCAATTTTGAAGTCTTGCCACTCTTAGGTATTTTGCAGCATCTAACATGTTTTGTTCAAGGATTAAGCTATATTCATCTTCCCACCAACTCTAACCAGCTTCACTGTCACTGCTGAAAAACATAACCCCACAGCATGATGTTGCCCTAAACATGTATAAGTTATTTTCTTGGAATGATTTTTTTGGTTTATACAAAACTTCCTCTGTTTTCTGTTGTTCAGTAGTTTTAGACTCATCTGTCCAAAGATCTTTCCAGAGGTCTTTCTCTATGTTCTATTCACCAAATAGTACTCCAGCATGTTTTTCTTGAACACCTCCCATGAAAGTTAAAGTTGTCCAGTTTCTTTCCTGTTGTAAATGCATGCACTTTTACATCAACAGTAGCAAGGGCCTTTCATCTGCTTTCAATGTAAACTTGCAAGGAGATCTAAGCATGTTGGTAGTTGTTTTTAATGTCTTCCACTTGTAGATGACACAAGTGGTCTGTAGGTGAAGGACATTCAAAACAGGGGTTCCTTTTAGAACTGGAAGAAACTCTCATTGTAGAAAGTCACATTGCATACGTACATTAATTAACTTGCTAAAGATTAAACATTGGTGATAGAGTGTTATTTATAAAATACAAAACAAAAAATATTATCACCCAACAGACAACCATAACATGAGTTGCATTTTTTAAATGGGTGATATGGCTTTCTGGTCAGGGTGGTATGGCCTAAAGGGTGGAACAAGGAATAAGAAAGAAATTAGGGTCTTACCCAGGGCCATGATCATGCAAGAACTGCCACTGCTAACGATCATCTGTTCGGGGGGATAAGTACGTGCATGGGTACAAGTAATCTTTTGCAAAGCAAACTCAGGGGCATAGATCACTGCCAAAACATTAGCAGGCCACAAAAGCAAGATCAGAAACATGATTATTCAGAGCAATGGAGATAAGATTAAAATAAACTCTGCCAATGTCCCTTATTTGAACTGATGATAAAAAAGATACAATGGTTCTTTTTTTTTATAGCACTTCTGAAACTGGTACCTACTCAAAAAAGAACAGTGACATGAATCACGTGCTTGAAAGAGATCCTGCTGAGAAAAAAACACTTCAAAAGCAGATTGATAAGGGTGATGTCAGTGCTACTGAAGTAGACTCTTTGCTCTTGCAGAAAATGTTCAAATAGGAGCTGAGCCTAAAATCAAGGACTTAAAGGTGAAGCTACCGAAGTTACCAAACTGGGGTAAATTCTGCTTTTTGAAAGACTGCTTTAGGCAGCAAAAATAAAACCCATGCAAGAAGCAAAAGGTTATACAGTCTCATTGTTAAATTGGGACTATTCTTGGAAGATAAACTTGTCAGAGCTGCTCTGCCATTTAAAGAGTCCAGCCATCTTCCACAAGAATAATTGGACTTCCAATCTTATTTCTCAAGTACCTGTACACTGAAACATAAATTACATTCATGGAGAGCTGAGACAGGAGTATACAATCCCTAGCACCTACTCGACAAGGCAAATACGGAGTATCGTCAATATAATTTTAAAAGTGGACAAGCATAAACAGTCAAACACAGACATACTCTTGAAGCAAAAGTATAAGTGCTACTTTTTAAACAGAAGGTGACTCACCTAAGGTAGTCGTTCTGATGAAGGGAGACAGTGAGGAAATAATTCAAAGAAGCCATACAGAGAAGAAAAACAAAATAGTTTTTTTACTCATTCTATGGTGCCATTGGCTAAAAGGGGAACTTTTAATGTAAGCAACATTTTTCTCATTATATGGTAAGAATCATTTGGATAATGCTTGACTAGGGGAGGCAGTTCAACACACATGGCTGAAGAAAACTACGAAAGGACAGAAAAATGTCACTACAAATGGCAAAAGTTTCAAAATGACTAAAAAGTGAAATAAATATACTGAAGTTCTTAAACTGCTTGTCTCACAGGAGTATGTAAAGTTTAAGACAAAAAATCAGCTTGTATCACAGAGCTATATGTATATTTGATACAGATCTACAACAGATATGTTTTGTTATTAACTTCTAGTGACATTCTCTGATCATTTTACTTTTGTTTTATTGCTCTGATCTTGCAAAGAATGCACCACAGTTCTTCTTTTGTAGGCTTTGCTAGCACAGGTTATCCCCACTACAGATTCGGATCTCCTATTTGGTGTTTTACAAGATAACTGGAAAAAATAAGTTTATGCAGTTTATGACTTCTAAAAAAACCCAGAGAAACTGGTATTAAAGTGATCTAGAAGACTTTTAATGCAGTCACAAATTTCTCAAAAAGAAGTAAAAAAGACGCAGTTTTCAAGTTTGTAAGTGTTGACATTTCAGTTCTACCACGATAAATATCACAGTGCGATATTATCATTATGTGCTTATATTTTATTGTCAGTTCAAGGTAATAAAGCATTATTAAGCAAATTTATCAAATTAAATCATAATGTTGAATTAAAAAAAAGAAACTTCAATAGTCAAAAGTCTGCTGAGAAAAGCAAAACTAAGCCACATTTAATGATAAGTATTTCTAAGGAGCATTTTCAGAAACACAGAGAGCCGTCAAGGTTCAGCACTGGACAGCTCCCATCACATTTAAACAGGCAGAACAGAGCAGAGCAGCAGCGAGGCTGAAGCAGGAAAGAACCAATCAATCTCACACAATATATAAGACCGTTTATGGCAGCTCTGTGGGCACAGTCTAATCACAGACTTACAACCTCTTTGCTCACCCATGCACTCCTCAGCAAAAGCTGCAGAAAGAAGAAGAAAAACAAATCGCAATGTAGTCCTTTATTAGTATAAAATACAACTTTTGTGTTACAGTAAGAACATTTGTAATTGTTTGCACATGAAAACAAGACAACAACAAATAAAATAAATAAGCCATAGTTTGGTTGTTCAGCCTCTGTTACTCTGATACCTATATATAAAATTCAGTGCAAAAAAAGACATCAGACGTAATTTCATTAGTAAATGGAGTCCACGTGCGTGTGATTGAATCTCAGTATAAACACAGCTGTTCTTTGAAGGCCTCAGAGGTTTTTTTTAGTGAATATCAGTTAACAAAAAGCACCATGAAGACCAAGAAACACAGCACAACATCTCATGGAGCACTGTTCAATCCATCATTCAAAAATGGACACAGTATGGTACAACTTCAAACCTATGGTTGTTCTTCAAACAGGCTGTGCAAGGAGAGTCTTAATTAGAGAAGCAACCAAAAGTCCTATGGAAACTCTGGAGGAGCTACAGAGATCCACAGCTCAGGTGGGAGAATCTGTTAACAGAAAAACTAACACTGAAGCACTTCGCATATCGGTTCTTTATGGAAATATGGCAAGGAGAAAGACAGATTTTAAACTTTGTTTGCAGTTTGCCATTAGCCATGTAGGGGGCAAAGCAAACATGTAGAAGAAGGTGATCTGGTTAGATGAGACCAAATGGAACCTTCTGGCCTATCTACAAAATGCTAAATGTGGTGGAAAACTAACACTGCACATCACCATGAACATACCATTCCACCGCTAGGAGACATGGTGGGGTCACCATCTTTCTTTGGTGATTCTTTCCTTGAGCAAGGACAAACAAGAGGGTCAGAGTTGATGAGAAGTTGAATGGAGCCCTTGCGATCTCTGTTAGAGATTGCAAACGTCTTGAAACTGGGCTAAAGCATCACTTTGCTGCCAGACAACAATGCTAAACATACACCCGGAGCTACAAGTGGTTTAGATATGAATACTTGTGGCTTACCAGGGCATATTTGTCCATTTCTGCTGTCTAGCTTTTTATTTTTTGTTTTGTCACTGTGTGGTCGGTTCTGATTCGTTTTTGGTTGTTTCTGACAGAGACAACAAAAATTCATCCCACTGTGATGATTCTGCATCATGCAGACCTTTAGAGACACTAGATGGCAACCAAGCTGGATGGTAGGTGCTGAGTGTGTGTGTGTGCGTGATTGTGTGTAAGAGAGTAGGGGAGAGGTGGGGGGATAAATTACGTCGGCGTGGGACAGCGGAGGGACTGATGGTCTGCTCATGGCACTCGGCTTGCAGTTGGAGGCGAGCAGAAGAGAGGGAAAACAACGGAACCGAGCAGAATGGAATAAAAACGAAAGCAAAGACAGTGTTGGACCACAACTGGATGTGAGGGGTAACACATGAAATTGTTTGAACTGAGGGATTAGTGCGATCAGGTGGTGATAGATCTGCAGTGGAAAGGAAAGGGGGGGAGGAGAGAAAAATATGAGCTGCGTCTTCGGTGACGCTGGCGCGCAGTTTGGGGACGGAGTCCGCAGCGGCGACGCGCTGACACCCCGCTTTTAGATGGCTCCAACATTTGGGGTGCAGCAAAACAGGTGTCAGGGAAGTGTCGTCACGAACCCCGGAAGCCGGAGGAGGAGGTGGGAACATCAGAGGGAAAGATGGCAGCGAAATCCGATGGTCGCGGGGTCGTCACCGGTTTCGCCCAGCTGCACAACCTGGACGAAGTGGTGGGGACGGGAGAGGACGACGGGCGGGACGGCAGCTCCTTCCACATCTGCCACTGCTGCAACACCTCGTCGTGCTATTGGGGCTGCCGGAGCGCATGTCTGCATTACCTTCGGAGGAAGGGGAGAGGGAAGGAGAGGGAAGCGGGGCGACCACCAAAGGAGGAGCGCCTCTGGCTGGACTGCCTGTGGATCGTCCTGGCGCTGCTGGTGTTCTTCTGGGACGTGGGCATCGACCTGTGTCTGGCCGCTCACTACTACCACAAGCGGAACTTCTTGTGGTCGGGCCTGACCCTGTTCTTCGTGCTGGTGCCCTCGGTTCTGGTCCAGATCCTAAGCTTCAGGTGGTTTGTGCAGGATTACACTGGCGGAGGACTGGGCTCCGTGGAGGGACTTAGCAGTCGGAGGGCTACGACTAGTTTCCAGAGAGACCGGTGCTGTCGTCTGTCTGTCTGGCTCTGGCAGACCATCATTCACATCTTTCAGATGGGACAAGTGTGGAGGTAGGGCAAACTTTTAGTTTACGCTTTAAAAAAATCATCAACTCCTTCAAAACGAAGTCTTTCCTCTTTCTCCACTGTCACCTGATGTAACCCGGTCTTGTGTACATGACTTGGGTGAAAATCAGCACCGTGGTAAACCCCATTACGCTCGCCTCACAGTCTCCACTCTTGTGCACATGTCCGCATTTCGTTTCAAGTATGCAGTCACTCGCATTGTACGCTCTCGGTTACAAATTTCCCATCCTCTCATGCACACGTCTCAACACATCTGGACAGAGATTGCACCGAGATTGCTAAATGCGCCATTGCGCTTATATGAGGAAGAGGAGAAGGCGACTATTTGTTCAGAAGAGGGCCAGCTGAAAGCGTATGCATGTGTGTGTGTGTGTGTGTGTGTGTGTGAGAGTGTGTGTGTGTGTGTGTTGTGTGTGTGTGTGTGTGTGTAAGAGAGGAGAGAGAGAGAGAGAGACAGACGCACTGTTCACATCACACTGTACAGTCGCCTCGGTTCACCCGCTGCCCCCTCCTCCTCTCTCTTCCTCCGCATACACCAACCAGAGGCCAGACGAGCATCTGGTTTCACGGCTCGCAAAACTACATCTCTCCCCACAGACATGATGTCATCGACTCCTCTGCGGAGCTCCACAGACCTAATCCCCCCCCAAACCGATTTTTAAGGGTTTTTCACAAACAAAAATATGCGTCGGAGCACCGCGGAAACGCTTTCGCTCTGCGCGTAAAATGTGACATGCAGCGGCCACGATAGTAAAATATGATGGTGAGGCTCCACGCTGTTTTTTATGCTGATCAGTGAGGAGCGACTTGTTTTTGGTGCATACAGACGCAGTGGCTGGCATTTAATGGAAAAAAAAGTGAAGCATGACGGCTGTCCCGAGGGGGGCTGCTAGCGTGAAACAGTGTGAGAGCCAGTAGTAGCAGGGGTCAGATGATTTCATCCTGTCCTTTCGTGTTTTTTATTTTAATTCTTTTTTAAATCGACATTGGAAATTGTGCTGTACAGCCAGCAGGATGGATCACCACTTGTGTTGCTGCATTCGTGTTTGCAGCAGCCCGCATGCTCCTCTTCAGATAAATGGATTTTTGCAAACCGTGATTGTGTTTTATTCTGATGCATGAGAACATTTGCGCCACTGGCAAAATGATTCACACGCACAGTCCAGGAGTAAAACTCACACTCGATGACCTTTTTTAAAGGGGCAAAATGCCACAGGAAGTAAAATGCATATTTTCTCATACTTTAGTTCTACAATTTTGCTTCTGAGTTTTAATACAAAAAATAATGCGTTGTTTCTTTTATCTGCCTGCACTGGAGATAAATCTAGTACATGCTGGTGCAAACCCAGCCAAGTTGGGTTTTCCCAGACTGGGAGATTCCACAACTCTCACTATTCTGATTCTGAAGGATCTTCTGTTGATCAACAGTAGGTCTACTTGTACTTTACAGGTATATTTACTCCAGAAAGTGGCACTGTTAAGGACCCCTCCCCCTATAAATTTCATTTTTTTTATGCATGAACCTTAGAGAGCAAAAGACAAACTTCTGTGAGCTGGCTCATTTATACATATATTTTCTTCTTTCTTTTTTGTTCTTCATAGGGTCTCTTTTTGATTGCTTTCACTCATTACCCTCCAATCGCAAATAGTACTAGTATCCTAACTTTAGGGAAGAAGAAAAAAACGGAATTACAGGATTTTAAGATCTTGGATAAATGTTTAGGGGCTAAAATCAATTCTGTAATGTATCCCATCATCTGACATTTAGAATATGTGTGTTTGCAAACAGTGGTTTAAAGAAATATTGTGTTATGGCCTTTGGATTTGGTGTCATCCCAAAATAATTAGTTGCCTTCAACTGGTGAGCCCCTAAACTTTTAAGATGCACCTCAAATTTATGGCTGGATCCTTCATTATTGGGCTCATATCTGTAAAGGCAGGAAGATGTGTGTATGAATGTGTGTGTGTGGTGTGTGTGTGTGGGGGGGGGGGGGGGGGGGGGGGGGATGTGGTGCTTATAACAGGAAAGCGGTATCAACATGTGTTGAGAGACAAATTCAAATCAAATCAATTTATTTTCATTTCATATAATACTAACTACAAAACAAGGAAAGCCTCTGGGACAAAAAAGAGATTAGTGTGAAAATTCAAATAGGTGGAAAAAGGAAAACTCAAATAGATTAAAAAACAACATATAAAGTATAAAGAAAGTGCAATAATGTAAATTACATAATTTTGACATAATTTCAGTGTCTTAACAGTTTGAGGAAGATAGCTGTGTAGCAGTTGGGTGGTTCCTTATAAACTTCATGGAGAGGGGTGAAGGGCCTCACACAATGTTCAGAGCCACGTTCCTAAAGCAGTTCCAAAACAGATCCTGGACTGAGGGCCAGAGATCTTCTCAGCTCCCATCACTATGATCTGCAGTACCCTTTTGAATGCTATGTTGCAGCTGTTGAAATTCTACAAGTAGTTGATAGTGGATATTATTACACTCTACTTCTGCATGGGCGTATCAGTTCAAAGGAAATTAGATCTGTGTTTTGCCAATAAAAATTAGCTAATTGTATCTAGAGTTGTTTCTCACCAGGGATGGCATTTATGGATAAGGAAAAAAATATATAATTTTCACATTCTTTTTGAGATATTTCACTCTGAGTTTATTTGCATCTTTAACGTCATGTTTTTTCTGCCATAGCACATGAAACATGACTAAATCAGCAGAAAAACGTTTACTCTTTTCAGCTCCTCTACACAAACCGACTAAAAATCATTGGAAAACATCTCATTCAGACTACAATACATCACCTCTCCCAGCTCAGTGCTTCCATAAATCATTATAAATGTAAGTCTGCAACATCTTTGCAACTTTTTTGATAGGCTTTAGGTAAACTGCTGTGGAAAACTTTTAAACCCATCCAGTATTTCTTTAGACTTTGCTTTCAGCAGGGCAGACTTTGTTGTGGTTGTGCAGACTTCTGCAGGTTTTCTAAAGGTTTGGCATACAATGCATTTACCTGATCATGACAGCATATTGTGCAGTGTATGTTCAAAAATGAGGATAGTCGACAGAGGACAAAAAGTGAAGTGTCAGGTCTTAAAAGAACATGCAACAGCAGATGAATTGTCTCTTATCTGTCAGCAAGAGACTGGTTCATCCCTTGAGTTTAGAAGTCTGATGTCTGAATGAATCATAGATTGGGGTGACGTGAATAAAAGAAACAGACAATAAAGAACCTTTGAAAGCAGTGGTTATTTTGCCTCGTAGCAGTTTTATACTTTTGCCATTTTGGAAGTTTAATACCTAAATTATTCATGTACAAAAAGAAGCTTTCTACCAAAGGATGTTTAGTATTTAGTACTCACCATGAGTCAGTTCAAGCCTTGGGGGGATTTCATATCTGCTTTGACACCAGAATATTTTAAGTCTTTTTATTGTAATCTACTTATTGTCTACTGTATGTAAATGTCATTATGTGTCATTACCAGCATGAGGTTGCTCATAGTTATTTTGTTTCATTAAGAGGCTTAATCTCTCAGAGTTCACAAAAATAACCAGCAACAAACATGGATCAGAACTACAAACTAATGAAGCAGGATGTGATATAAAACAATGGAATTTAATTATATATAAGATTATTGTATTTTCTTACTACTCATCTCTAGAGGTGTATAGGTACACAAATATCATGGTTTAGTACATACCTCGAGTTTAAAGTCACGGTTTGGTACGTTTTCGATAAAATCTTTTACTTTATTTGGCAATGAACTTAGAATTTGAAAAAATTTTTTGGTTTTATCATGTTTTACAACTTTAAAGAATTGACTGGAGGCTTCTTTTGATTACTTTCAATTAATTAAGGATTATATGGTATAGCCAGTTCCTGAATAAATGATAAGGCAAAAAAAAAAAAAACTAAAATAGTCACAGTTGTTATTTAGGAATTTATGAATAAGGCTGCGCTGATATTTGAGAATAAAAAATGTTTAAATCACTTTAGAGTTGTTTGGGTGTATAGATAATCCAGTGTACGAGTTGTTCCTGAATGCACCTTAAATCTTCAGCTGGTGGGATATACCCTCTCCTCAGAGGGAATCCTGCTGACATGTACTGTGCAGCATTTTAGGCTGGTTGAATGCTGCTACAGGCAACAGGATTTAAACCTTAGCTAATTTTTCTCCATGGTGTTTACGTTTTCCTCAAAGTTTCTTCTGGTGAGTGATTAAGTGTTGGAAAAAAGCTGACAAACCTTTGGGTCGGCCCTTCAACTTTCTTCATTGTCAATGTAATTTAGTGTGGATTGCTCGGAATCCACACTGTTTTGTTGTGGTGTTGTGGTTCAAAGTTGCACAACAGAGCGTAGCTTTGTGTACTTAGTTCTGTACATAAACATTCTGCATGTGTTCAGCTTCAAAGCAACCATGTATTCGTGCATATGTGCGGAACCGAAAGGGCTGTACTGAAAATGTCCGTTACGTTTTCGTGAACTTTTGTATCCCCACTGACCTTCAGAATTTAAAGTGAAGTAAACTTATAAGCAATGGTTAAGTTCTACAAAATAGTTTTGTAACTGATACAAAATGGAAGTAGGATGCAATAAAATTTGGTTACGATTGGACATAAAGCCAAACAAAGCAATTAAATGTTTAGACAGTGCTGTACTGATTATTGGTCTTAAAAAAAGAGAGGATGAAATTCCGTTTAGGTGAAGAAGAACAGGTTTAAGCAGTAAAATGTTTTTAAGGAGCTCAGGGAAACATTATGTGTTGGTGTAAATGGAAAATTAACGAAATTTATAAAGCGCTTTTCTAGTCATATTCATCAGTCAAAACCCTTTACATGTGAGACACATTCACACACTCACAAACGTCCACATTTATACACTGTTACACAGGTTGGTAGGGAACTTGGGGCTAAGTGCCTTGCCCAGGGGCACATTGACATGTGACAATAGCAAATTGGATTCAAATCAAAAACTTTTGGACTGCAAGACAACTAATCTTCCTACTGTGGCACAGTCATCCCGAATGTTTTGACAGCCACATCGCCTGTAGTCAGGGATTGTTGTCAGTCTTCTGTCTCCTACTGGACTACTGGTTTAGAGTTAAAGGTCAAAAGATGCTCCTGTCAGCTTAGCTAGTGTTCACAACCTCAGACCCTCTAGGATATCAGCTGATAAAGCGATTATTTGACACAGAGAGGCTATTCCACCCTGCCAATATCAAATCATGTTACAATGCATCATGGGATTTCATACAATCCTCTATTTTATCTATGTGATGAGCACATTTTATTTGAAAACTTAAACTTGAGTATTTCAAATCATTAGTTTTTGTTACTGAGATTAAAAGATTGTTTTTTAAACCAGCATTTCACAGACCAGCCGCTACAGCCACCATTTGTGAAATGTTTTCCCATCATTAATGTCTTATAACAGGCTGAAGTGCTGACAGGAGTCAAAAATGCTTCCTCATCATGTCTCATTAGCCAGTTTTACTTTTTAGTACATTCAATTAGCTAGTTTTTTTTCCCCCTGTGCACCTGAGGATCCGGCTGATGGCAAAACTCGCTGTGCTTGTCTTGCAATTATCTCCTTGTTAATTGTTGACAGAATCCCATCTGTAATCCTGCTATGTCACCGCTTACTACAGCTCTTTCATGTCCCTCTTCGCTGTGAACTGGTAGCTCTGCTGACGGTGTTAGGGATTCTGCTCAGGCACACACTGGATCAGACATACACAGGGGTCTCCTGGTGGTACGATGGACAGCTTAATCAGTGTAAGCCCAAATTAGCTTCTCGCTGAGAGAAGAAATGCATCCGTCTCCTACCCCTTAGAAATTCATGTTGAAAGGTTGGATATATCCATGTTATAGGGAATTCCCAAGGGAGCTGAGCTATGTGCATTAGTTTTAGATCTCTAGTTTAAGACATAAAAGGTCAGATTATCTTAGCTACTACTAACATTTTCAGAATTGTGATGTAAAATGCATTTGTTTTATTAAAGCTTAGTGAGTACCTGGGTTAAAGTTTATGTTAACCTTATGGCTATTGTTTCCAAAATATTCTAAAAGATAATTTTCCTCATAACTGACTTTTTTAAAGTAATCTTAAAGACAGTATACAGTGCCTTCTAAAATATTCTTTATCCATATTTCCACAAACATGTGACATACCCACACAAAATGGGGCAAGATGTATACATTTCTAACCAATACAAAGTGTAATGTGTCTTTAGACCCTTTTACTCTGATAACCCTCAATAAATTTCAGTGTAACCAACTACTCAAATTATGGCACAACTGCAGACCTACCAAGAGTTGTCCATCCATCTAAACTGACAGGCAAGGGGAGCAATAATTAGAGAAACAGGCAAGAGGTCAGTAATAACTCTGGAGGAGATCCAGGGACCCTGGTGGACAAAAATCTGTTCACGGGACGTTAGTCAAGCATTCTACAAATTTGGCATTAATAGCAGAGTGGTAAGAAAAAAGCCATTGCTGAAAGAAAGCCATATGAGGTTTGGCCATGTAGGGGGACATAGGATAAGGTGTTCTGGCCAGATGAGTCCAACATTAAACATCTTGCCCTACAGGCAAAATGCTATGTATGGGCAAAAAATAACATCACCCTAAACACACCATCACCACATCGAAACGTGCTGGTGGTAGCGATAAACTTTGGGTGTAATTTTCTTCATCAGTAACAGGGAAGATGGTCGGTGTTGTTGGAAAAATAGACAGAGCCAAATACAGGGGAATCCAGTAAGTAAATTCAATTCAATTCAATTCAGTTTATTTATATAGCGCCAATTCACAACACGTCGTCTCAAGGCACTTCACAAAAGTCAGGTACATACATTCCAATTAATCCTAATCATTGAACAGTGCAGTCAGATTTAGTTATTTATTAAAATTAGATAAAAAAATTTTTATTTTAAGGAAAAGCAACAGATTGCATTTTAGTCAGAGATTTGTTAGCATTAATCCCCCCCGGATGAGCATGTTTGAGACCCGTGGACAGGGCACTGGCGTTGAACTTTGCAGCCCAAACCCTCATAATGAGCCTGCATGTAGAAACAGTGGAGAGGAAAAACTCCCTTTTAAAAAGGAAGAAAAAACCCCCAGCAGAAACCAGGTTTAGTGTGAGCGCATCTGCCACGACCGAAAAGGGGTTTTAAGAAACAGAGGGGAGAGACACAAAGGAAAAAAAGAAGCATGGGTTTCCAGGGTTTCTTTTATGGGAAAGGGAAAAGTAAAAAGTTTAATGAATGTAGCTCCCTTTTAGTCGTTTCACCTAGAAAAAAAAGAAAAAGATAAAATCTGAGCCCGTTTTCAAGGGTTAGGGGTTGGGAAAAAGAGCACATATAATTTTTACAGTAAAAAAAATCAGTCCCAAATTGCCATGTTTAGGAAGAAAAAGGGTTTTTAAAACATGAAAGACAGGGCCATGGGATCATCGGTGGGGGTGAGCCCTTAAGTTGTTGCCAGCAGAAGCTCGGACGTTTTCCCCCTCCCCAGAAAAGGTTTGTCACAGGTAGACACAGAGTCGGGCCCCGGGTGTGTTTTTTTAGGAAGAGAAAAGAGAGAGAACAAAGTTAAAAACTGAAATAACAGCAAATAATCAAAAAAATTGTAAATAGTTGTGAGAATGTAGCGAAGAGGGTGAGAGGGTCTTATGTCCTCCAGCAGCCCCAAGGCCAAGCGCATAAATAAAAGATAGTCAGGAAACTTAGCCCACTCAAACTATAGCTTTTTTTAAAAAGGAAAGTTTTTTTTTTAAACTTTTGCCTTAAAAGTAGACAGTTTGTCCATCTAGAGCCCATGATGCCCATTGTTACTAAAAAAAAAAACGTTTTGGGGTACCCCTTCTCTTTTTAGATTGATTTAAATATTGGAAAAAAAAAAGGGGGGGCATACAGGTGCAGAAATGGAGGGTGGTTTGCACCTCAACCATAACTGAGCCGGTTTTGGCTAATCCGACTCCCCCTTATCCACCAACAGGGAGGAAAGAAGAAAAGGGGTAAAAATAAGGAAGATTTTGCTCAGGATAACCTAAGCCCTTAACATAAGGGCTTTTTTAAAAAAAGGGAAAGTTTTTTAAGCCTTTGCCTTAAAAGTAGACAGGGGTCTCCTCACAGACTAAAAAAAGGGAGCTGGTTTCCCCAAAGGGGAGGAGCCTGAAAAACTAAAGGATTGCCTCCCATTTACTTTTTAGGCCTCTAGGAACCCCCAGTAAACCTGCGTTTAGAAAAAAGTGCTCTGTTTTGGAAGTTTTGGAACAATCAGATCTCTAGTATGATGGGCGCTAGGATCATTAAGGTTTATATGTGAGAAGGAGAATTTTAAATTTTTTCTGGATTTTAAAAGGGAGCAATGAAGGGAAGCAAAGAGGGGAAATATATCTCTCTTTTTTTTAATTTTTATCAGAACTCTTGCTGCATATTTTGAATAGCTGAAAAGGCTTCTAAAATGCATTTTGGAAATCCCTGATAGTAAAGAATTTCAATAGCCAGCCCTTTAAGTAACAAAAGCATGGAATAGTTTTTTTTAGGGTCCACTTTGGACAGGTATTTTTTAATTTTTGGCAATGTCCGGAGATAAAAAAAAAGGAAACCCTTGGGAAACCGGGGTTTTAATTTTAGGGGTTTTTTAAAATAAACCGGGCCCCCCCCCTGGCCCCCAAAAAAAACCCCCAAGGGTTTTTTTTTCCCCTTTATTCCCGGAAAAGGCCCAAATTTAATGCCATCCCGGGTTTTTAATGTTTTCCCCCTAAGAAAGTTTTTTTTTTTTAAAGACCCCGGCCCCCCAAAGCCCGGCCCCCCCTTTCTGCCCCTTTGTCTTAATTTAGAAGCGGGAAAAAATTTTTAAGGAAACCCAAGTTTTTTTATCCCCTTTTCCCAAAAACCCTTTCTTTTTAGCCCCAAAATCTAAACGGGTTTTGGGGTTTAAAATCAGGTTTTTGGGGTTTTAATTTTAAAAAGTTTTGAGTATCATCGTGTAACAGGAAAATTTATTTTTTATGTTTTTCCGGGAAAAATTTGGCCCCTTTTGGAAAAAAAATATATATAGAAAAAGAAAAATTTGGGCCCCAGAAACCCGGGAACCCCCGGGGGTACCCCCAAAATTTTAAACCCTGGTTTTTTTTTAAAAATGTTTTATCATTTACATAAAACAAATTTGGGAATCGGGCCCCAGAAAAAAATTTAAGTTTTAAAAACCCACCCCCTAGCGTTTGTTTTCCCCATACCCAAACCCCCATTTTCCCCCACCCTTTTCCCTAAGAGAATATTATGTTGGGATTTTAAAAATCAAAGGGCCAAGCCTAAGTTTTTTTAACAGAACCAGTCCCAGACAAAAAGCCCTTTAAAATTGGGGGCCCTTTTAAGAATTACAATTTCTTGTGCCCCTTTTAGCAAAAACCCGTTTTCAGTGCTATGTTTGGGTTTCGGGAAAAACCCCTAAAACGGGAAAAACCCCTTAAAACGGGGCCCCCATTCCCCTTGTGAAAAAATGCTCCCAAAATTTTGGGTTTTACCCCAACTTTTTTTCCTCAAGAATGTTAGATAAAAATTTGGAAGTTTTGGAAATAGGGGTCTTTTAAATTTTTTTTAACCCCATCCCCGATAAAATTTGAAGATTTTTTTTTAAGAAAAAATTTTTTAATTTTACACCCTCCCTTTAAAAAAATTTTGTGGAAAACAAAACCCCCCTTTTTAAAAGGGAAATAGATTAATCAAAATCTAAAATGGGGCTGGTAATCAGAGGGAACACTTCCTTAAATAATTTGGTTTTGGGGATTTGGGTCTAACATAAAAAGTTGATGGTTTAGATGAAGCTTAATATTTCTGATAACTCGGGAAGCTCCACAGGATCAAAGCAGTCGAAGCACAGATCAGGTTCTACAGTTATTTCCAAATTTTTTGTCTCACTTGCTGAGGAATGAAGTAACCCATCTTTGGGAGTATATCAAAGATTTTTTTTTAATAGAATCAATTTTATTTTTGGAAGAATCCCATAAAGTCATGACTGCTGAGAGCTAAGGGAATGGATGGCTCAACAGAGCTATGACTCTGTGTAAGTTTAGCAACTGTACTAAAGAGAAAACCTAGGATTTTCTTTGTCTCTTTCTATTAATGATTGAGAAATAAGCTGTTCTGGCTTGGTGAAGTGTCTTTTTATACAACAGTAGGCTATTTTTCCAGATTAAGTAGGAATCCTCTAGGTGTGTAGAGCACCATTTTCTCTCCATTTTTTCTAACATTGGCTTTAACGTACGTAGCTCTGAATTTTAAAAAAGGGAGCCAGCCGCGTATGAATAAATTTCCTTCTTTTTCCCAAAGGGGGCTGCATTGTCTAATGGGATCAAAACAATGATGAAATAAAAACTATGAACAAGAGAAATCAATTTGTGAGGGGAAAGAAAACAAAATTATTGCCCTCCACTGTGTTTTTTCTGTGATAATGAGGAAATCAAAAGTGGAACAGATTCTTTAAAGGTTGTTACAACATTGTCTGATAATGATCTACTATAATGAAATTTTCTTTCAGGTGTGGAGTATGCAGTTAAATTAAACTCAAAGGTTATTAAAAAATGGTCAGACAGGGCAGTGTTATGAGAAAATATTGTTATGTCTTTACACTCAATGCCATATGTCAAATCTGTTAGAACGTGCAAACGAGGTTGAATTTCCAGCAGGAAAACAGCCTTTACCATATAGCCAGAGCTACAGCAGAGTCTTAAGGATCAAATCATATTTATGTGTTAGAACGGCCCAGTCAAAATTCAGAGCTGAATTCAACTGAGAATCTGAGGGAAGCCATAAAAAATTATCTTTACAGATACTCCCCATACTGTCTGACTGAGTTTGATCTCTTTTGCATAGAAAAATGAGCAAAACAAAATTGAGCTTGGTCTGTCCAGCTGGTACAGACAGACAGCAAACAGACAGGCAGCTGCAACTGCGGCAAAAGGTTCTTGTTGTATAGTAATGGATGCCGATATTCAGAATCTAAAAACCATCTATCCTTTTCTTACTTCACAATATTGTGCCACTTTGTTTTGGTCTATCACATAAAATCTCATTAAGATACATTTTACTTTATGGTTGTATTGTAACAAAATATTAAGAATTTCAAGAAGTACAAAAAGATTACTAGGTATTGTGAGTTATATTCAAAAATACTATAGGGCTTTTACACACGAGAGTGCATTGGGATTTGCTGTCCCTCAGGTAAGTCCAACACACGTCTAAAAATGACAGCACAACTCATTTATTATCAGTTTGTCTGTATACTGGTGCTGAATTTAGTGCGTAGGATTTGATTTACTGTGTTCATCAGAAATAATCAGGTTAGTTGGTTTCAATATGGCTTATTTGGAAAGATGTGAGTTCATTTTATAATGTTGTATTGTGCCTTATCAACCAGACTGAAAGTCTGTGTTACTGCTTCTGTGAAAGCATATAAATTATTTTCATTTTTAAATCCAGACCAAATTACACTTTTATCTGATAAAAATATATATAAAAACAGCTCCCTCCACATGTATTAGCCGCATTTGTAAAGCTATGTAAAAAAACCTTAACAATTTCAAATGTTTTTTACTCACTCTGAAAGTTTTAGAAAAATCAAACTGTTTAGTTTAGTATATTTTTTCAGTGGGGAACAAATCTCTCATTAAGAAATTATTGTTTTTAACAAAATCACTGGTGCCTCAATCACTACTTAATAAATATAAATTAAGCATTTTTTAATTTATACTTTATACCCTGGGGGATAAATATGAATTGACACACGTTCCCATTTCTCTTAGCCACTCTTCAGAATGGGAAAGATGAGAGAACATCAACCATTTAATTCTGTGAGCAAGATGGGTGTTGATCTTACTAAATCAGGACATGACTACAGGCAAATAGTTACTTGGTACATGCAAATACATAATACAACATATCTACAGTCAGAGCAGTAGTTAAACATTTAGAACAGCTGGCCAACACTTAATGAGAATGGTAAGGGATGCCAAAAACCAAACAGTTTGAGAGCTATGGCAGAAAAAAAACCAAAAACATTTCTGTCCTACCATCGCAAACATAAACATGTGGAGTTTGCTAAACGTCACCTGAAAGCATGTAGTTTGGAGTGATGAGACTAAAGCCGCTATCAGATCATCCTTTCCATCCTTGATCTACCTGTGCACTTTATGCCCTAAATCAGCTAAGAGTTCCTGCCAAGAAATAGGGGGTTAAAGTTGACCAATCAATATTTGGCTTCTGATTCACCTTGGAAGGTAGTCACAAACCTGTAACAGTGAGGGTTAGAAGCGAAAGCAGAACCAGTGTGACACAGGGAGGTAATACAAAGCAAAGACAGTTGCTGCAGCTGCGGGGCCCCTGATGACCCTCCAATGTTCGTCTAGTCTGAGAAATACACTGATTACTAGAAAATCATGAAAATGTTGAGGATGGCACACAACCATTTTTGTAAAGCACTACATGCATCTGGACAGCCTGCATGAGGACTGCAACAACGTGATCAGCCAAATGTAGGGGAAATCGCTTGCACATTTAATATGCATGTTGCTCCGATAAATGCACAGAGCTTTAGTCATGCTTCTTAGATTTCCCAGCAACAGCTGCATGCTCTTAAAGCACTCACAGCCACTGATCTGGCCAGACTGACTCGAATGATGTAAATGATAAAACTACCCTTAAAGGATTGATGGTGGTTGTGTGTTAACTGAGCAACAAACACTGTAGCTGGGTTGGGCTTTAAACAAAGGATGTAGAAAAGCACCTCTTGCACGCTGTTTGGTACGGTGGAGGATCTGTGATGCTGTTTTTCTTCCATAGGCCCTGGGAACCTTGATAGAGTTCATGGAGATTTTAAGTAAATCTTGTGTGGTCTCTGGCAAAAAAGTTAAAATGGCTTATCAGTCAAGGTCTTTAAGCAAGCTAATGATCCAAATCCCTTGGCCAGATCAACACAGAAATGTTTCACCACAAAAATCAACTGCCTCAAAGGCAGAGAGCAGCCAGGCACAAAATCATGACAGCGGGGTGAGCTGAAGAGAAGACAGCAAACTGGAGGAGCCAGAACTCTGGATAATCTAGAAAGATTGTGCAAAGAGAAATGGTCAGCCATCCCTCTCTCTACTTGTTTCAACCTTGTGTAGTGTTAAAAGAGGAAGCCTGTGAGCTGCCCTATTATTTTTTTCACTGAATTAACACACACAAATCAAAGACAGGATTTTTTCTAATTCCTGTGCTGCTTCAATAAAAGATTAATTTATTTTGTGTTTTTTAAAACATCCCTAACTATCACGACCAGAGACAGAGAACCAAAATTCAGCCAAACACTAAGTGATAAGTAAAAAGGTTTATTCAGAAACTCAGGATCAAAGAGCAAAAGAACAGCAGTCAGCTTCCAGGAACCACTTCTCAGTCTGGTGATGAGGCACAGAATCCAGAGGGGAAAGGATCCAGACAGTTAATGAGGAAGCGTTTTCCCAAAACAGACTGAAGTCAGATTGCCGACTGATCCAAAATCCTCCGGGGAACCAGCTGACACTGTGACAGGAACACAGAGAGCTGTGATTGTCCTCTTGACAATAAATCCAGGCAAACTAGAGAGGCCAGGCGAACTCAGGCTGAATAAAAACCAGTGGCTAGGCTGAGACGTTAAATCCAGGTACAAAAAAAGGTTCGAATTCCAGGGGCAAAGGCGTCAGACAAGGGGCAGGCAGAGACATAAAACCAGAGGCAGAAAAACGAGTCGAAATCCAAAATCCAATTCCGTCAGACAAGGAGCAGACCGGGGACACATGGAAGGTAGGGGGGAATTTCCATGGCACGAGGCAGACGTAAACGAACAGCCACAGGATTGATGATCTTGGATAGGGGAAAGGGCCCCAAACAAAACGAGGTGCCAGCTTACGGGAGTCAACCAGAAGCGGCAGGTCCTTGGTGGATAGCCAAACCTTCTGTCCCACCTTGTAGCTTGGAGCAGGGTTTTCTCCGACGATTTTGCTGTGGCATGCCTGCACCTCCGACATTTCTGATCATAGACCTTCTTGCCTTCCTCCAAAAGGGGCTGACATCTTAGGGCCGCGGCCTGAGCAGAAGGAACCTCAGCCTCTTTTTTCCCGGGACAGTGAACAAGGGTGGCTGAAAATCAAACACAACTTGGAAGGGGGGTTAAACCCCGTGGCACTAGCCCCGGGAGGTGTTGACAGCATTTAAACCCGGGGTAAATTTTGAGACCATTTGGGTTGCGTCGGACTCACATAGTTGGGGAAGTTTGGGTCTCCACCTCCTGGTTGGCCCTCTCCGTCTGTCCATCCGACGGTGGGTGAAATCCTGAGGACAAACTAACAGTAATCCCTAGCAAGGAACAAAAACCCCTTTCCAAAAAACGTGACACAAAAGTGGGGGCCCCTCTGTCTGAGACAATGTCTGGGGGTATGCCGGAAGGCGAAAAAACCTCACGTGCCAGAATGTCCCCCATTTTCCTTGGCTGAGGGCAATTTTTTGAGAGGGACTAGGTGAACCATTTTTAGAAAAATTCTGTCAATGATGGTTTTAACAGAACTGTGAAACCATTAGAAAATTGGCAAACCTGTGACGAAGTCCATGGCTATGTGTGACCAGGGACGAGGAGGAAATGGGGGGGGGATGCAAGAGTCCAGCAGGAGGGCGATGGGAAGACTTGGCTTGGGAACATTTGAGTACAGGCCCGTGACGTAATCTGTGACATCTTTTGACAAGAGATGGCCACCAAAACTGAGTTCGGGACCATCTGTAACGTCCTGCTGATACCAGGATGAACAGAACAGACGTGAATTATGGCATGAATTCAGTACCTTTGGGTACGAGGCGTTCCGGGAAAAAAACCCCCGGTCAGGGGGGCATGAAGTTGGGGATAGGGAGGTCTTTGGTGGCATCTTTAACCTCTCCCTTCCAACTCCAACATGGTGACAGAGAGTCTCACTGATTCCGGAAAAATAAACTCATCCCCCCCAGAGGTCTGTGACTCGGAGGGTTCCCTTTTTCTGGGACAGGGGGTCTGGTTTTCCATTTTTGGACTCCAGGTTCCTGAAAGACAAAAAGAAGTTGAATCTTCCAAAAAAAAAGAGCCCACCTTTTCCTGCCTGGGATTTAAAGGGGCTTCGCTGATCTCAGGTACTCCAGGTTCTAATGATCTGTCCATACAAGAAAAAAGGTTCCTTAGCCCCCTCTAGCCCAATGCCTTTTCCACTCCTCGAGAGCCCCAACTTGACTGCCAAAAAGTTCTCGGTCCCCCCCATCATAATTGTGCTCTGCTTGGGACAAAGTCCCAAAAAAGAAGGCACATGGGGGAATACGGCCATCAGAATTTTTTTTGGTTAGGACAGCTCCAACCCCTGTGTTTTTAGGCGTCAACCCCCACAATAAAAATGTTTATCTGGGGTTTGGGGGACCGTATGAACAGGACCAGACGTAAAAATCCTTTAAGCTTGACAAAAAGCTCTTTCAGCCGTCTCATTCCAAAAAAAACCAGGGCTTGGATGATGTGTAAGCATTAAGAGGGGCTGCAACGAGGCTATATGTTCCTGATGAAAAACCCCTGTAAAAAAATTAGCAAACAAAACCAGAAAAACCCTTTGAAGCTGTTTGCGGTCGATAGGGGAAGGCCATTCCAAGACTGCCTTGACTTTTGGGGGGGTCCACTATAACTTGGTCTGGAGAAATGATGAATCCAAGGAATGAAGTGATAGTGGTTTAAAAACCAACACTTTTCAGCTTTGACAAACAGATGATTTTGGGAAGAAGACGGGGGGAAGGACAGCCCGGACATGATTTCTGTGGGTTTCCAGATCCTGAGAAAAAATCAGAATGTCATCAAGGTATACAAAAACCAAACTGTCCAACCCTATCCCTCAGGACATCATTCACCCAAAGGGCCTGAAAAAAATGCAGGGGCATTGGGTTAAACCCAAAAGGCATTACAAGGTACTCATAGTGACCGTAGGAGTGTTTAAAATGCCTCTTCATTCATTTCCCCCCCCTTGATACGAACAAGGTGGTAAGCGTTTCTCAAATCCAACTTTTGAGAAGATCTTGGCGCCCTGAATCTGATCGAAAGCAGTGTTCATAAGTGGTTGAGGGTATTGGTTCTTGACGGTGTGGTCGTTTAAAACCCCTGTAGTCGATACATGGTCCCAAAGGGAAACATCCTTCTTTCCCACAAAGAAGAAAACCCCCCCTCTGGAGAAGAAGAAGGGTCTGATAACACCAGCTTTTAGTGACTCATCAACATACTTCCTAATGGCTTGGTTCTCTGGTCCTGACAATGAATACAATCGACCCCTAGGGGGAGAAGTGCCTCGGTAGGAGCTCAATGCCCCATCATAGGGTCTATGAGTTGGAAGTGCCGTAGCCCCCGGGCCCTTGGTGGAAAACCTCCTTTTGTGCATGATATTCGGGTGGTACCTTAGACAGATCAGGATATGTCTCCTCAATGTCATTCTCCCGGAAAAAAAAATCTGTAGAGGCAGAAGACAGGCAAGTGGCCGAGCAGGACTTACCCAAACCAAAAAATCTCTTTGGCTTGCCAGTCAATATGGGATTTTGCTTTTTTTAACCAGGAGGCCCCCCAAAACAATGGGTAGTTTAGGAGAGTTGATAATCCTGAATGTGACCTCGTCCTGATGATTGCCCCCAATTTGGGGTTTTATTACCTCCGTCTTTTAGTATGAACTGTTGATACTATGACCATCCAAAGCTAGGACATTACGGGTGTCACGTGTGGGAAGGAGCTTGATGTCATGGTCCCTGGCGAACGACTCATCCATAAAATCCCCCTGTCCCCCCCCTGAGTCAATGAATACTGACACCTGATGAGAAGTGGAAGACACTTGAATAGGTTTTCAGGAAATGAGCATGAGGAAGCCAGACAGTTGACTTCGGCTCAGTAGAGTTCTCCCCACCTCTACTGAGGCCGGGGGTTTAAACGGACACTTGAATGCAACATGACCCTGTCCACCACAATAAAAACCCCAAGTTTTTCTTCCTTCGTCGATCTGTTTCCCCCGCAGAAATCTTTGGAGGGGGGGGACCCAAAAATGCATGGGCTCCGGGTTTACAAAAGTGATCAGAAAGGGGGGGGAAGACCCTTGGGTTTTGGGTGGGGAACACGGACTGTGAGCTGAAGGGGAAAAACCCGGCCTATGAAGGGCCCCCTCCCCTCCTTTTTTGTGAGCCCAAAAACGATGCGGGGTTGCCAGGTCCTCAAGTTGGTGAAGGGGGGCAGGGTTTTGTCCCGGGGGTAGCCAGTTTTATCCTTAATGTTCTCATTCAGACCTTGCATGAAAGCATCCATTTTTGCATGCTCATTCCAAAGGCTGTCTGCTGCCAGTAAATGAAAGTCAATGATATAAGATGTAACACTTCTCTCTCCCTTTTTTAAAGGAGAGTAAACCTCTGGCAGCTTTTACGACTAGGAAGGGAATGGATCAAAACCCTGATGAGCTCCTTGGAGAATGCAGAATAAGAAGCACACGTGATTGAAAACCATTTTGCCACTCAGCAGTGCCCCATTGCTTAGCCTTTCCAGAGAGCAGGGAAAAAAACAAAAAGCCCTTAGAGCGCTCAGAAGGGAACGAAGAAAAGGCTGAAACCCCAAAATGAATCTCACATTGAGTAAGAAAGCACAGCACTGGTCAGAATCTCCCCCTAAAAATTTCAGGAGGCCCTGGGGGTCTAGGTTTTCTTACCACAGCGGGAAAGATCAGGAACTCTGGGGGAAACAGGCTGTGAGGAACGCTAGCGTGGAAGCAGGAGTCATGGATCGCAGCATAGAAATCATTTCCCCAAGCCAGAATTAAGACGGGCAATAGAGTGATCAACATTAGTGCGCCCCTGCTGTGCTGGCGATGGGTCCATCTTTTTTTCCAGATTTTACTATCACGACCCAAAACAGAGAAAACCAAAATTCAGCAAAACACTAAGTGATAATTAAAAAAGATTTTTTCAGAAAACTCAGGATCAGAGAGCAAAGAAAAACAGTCAGCTTCCAGGAACCCCTTCTCAGTCTGGTGATGAGGCACAGAATCCAGAGGAGGAAGAGATCCAGACAGTTAATGAGGAAGCGTCCAACAGACTGAAGTCGGATTGCCGACTGATCCAACTCCTCCGGGGAACCAGCTGACGCTGTGACAGGAACACAGAGAGCTGTGATTGTCCTCTTGACAATAAATCCAGGCAGACTAGAGAGCCAGGCGAACTCAGGCTGAATAAACCAGTGGCTAGGCTGAGACGTAAATCCAGGGACAGAAAAAGGTTCGAATTCCAGGGCTAGAGGCGTCAGACAAGGGGCAGGCAGAGACATAAACCAGAGGCAGAAAACAGAGTCGAAATCCAAAATCCAATCCGTCAGACAAGGAGCAAGCACGAGGGAATAATCCGTAAGGCAAGGCAAGGTCATGGAACGAGATCAGTCAGGAAGGTACGCTGGATAACTACTCACAAATGTTTTCGAAAATCTGGCACCGTCTGCCTGTCAGAGGGCTGTATATAACTGCAGCTCCACAGGTGTGTGGCATGACGGTGATTGCGCAGCAGCGCAGCAGCAGACAGGTGAAGCAGATGAGTTAATTGCATGAGTGAGAGCAGAGCAGGCAGACAGGCCAGAATCATAACAGTAACTTGGGGGGGAGTAATTGTGGAAGGCACTGCCCATCCATCCATTCATTAATCATTGCAAACAAACCCTCATTTTGTTATTCAGGAATTCTCTAGAAGTCAGAGATTAAGGGATTTCCCAGCCCTCCAGACTATTGCGACGCTGCAAATCTGGTTAGTTGGATTACCCTTTAATACGGTATAAGAGCAACTGATGACAGATAAACACGAGAAGAATCGCCTCATGGTTGACATCTGCCTCAGTTTTTTCGGCGTGCAAATATTAATACAGACTGCAAAGGAGTTAACAGAAGCCTCACTTGGCTGACTTGGTGGCCTGTGTTTGCCAAAAAAGCTTTGATGATGCAGTACGGCAAGACGTTGAGATGATACAATGCAGCACTCTGACTGAAACAGCTATGTGGGTGAAGTGGGAAGACAAATGAAGTGAAGTAGTGATAATCCATATGTATAGAGAGTTTAATATATATAAAGTATTTGAACATCATATTTTCACAATGGGAGTATTTTTGGAATAAAGCAAATCACCAATAGATTCCTTGGTTTGCTTTTCCTGGTGGTTATTTGTTTTACAGATGCGTTGCAAAAACACTTGAAAACAGTAAACAACTGATTGCTAACTGCATTTTATAGAGTTAGAATCAAAGTATATAATCCCACTCTGCAGATGCTTTTTATTCCTCAAGGATCAAAAAAGTTGAACAGAGAATGCAGGCACAAAAAACACCCTTTATGAAGTTTTTCATCCAGCTCTGTTGAATCTTATTTACAGAACCTGTTGTTGCTCCGGAGCCTACCAGCTTCAGTCTACTCGTTTTCTCATTAGCGATGATAACAGGGAGCAAACCTTTAAAGCAGTCTCTTCACGAAAAACCCCCAATTATGTGACAGAGGAGCATGTCGAAATGTAAGAAAAGACAGCTTACTTGGGAACGTATCGCAGCTGGGGGTAAAGAGACGGAAAACCATGAATGAAAGATAAATATGGGCTTCAGTTACTCAAGTAGCAGAGAACGAGAGATCTGAAAAAATGTAATTCAATTACTGTTTTGGTTTTGATGTCATCTGTGTTAGGGTTGAGGTTGGGTTATTGAATTTCACAGCATTGCTGAAAAAGCTTTGGTTCAGAGTGTGCTGTCACTGCAGACAGTTCTTAAGCTTAGTGCAGGGTGTATGAATAGGAATGAAAAGGCTGGTGATGATGCCTTATTTAGTTGCCTCAAGCCTGCCTCCTGAAGAAAACAACTTTGAGCTGCAAACCTTAAAGCCCCAATGGCACTCTGCTGCTGCCTCCCCACCCTGATCAGCAAAGCATGCAAACACACATCTAAGAATATGAAGCACATGGTCAGATGGGTCTCCTGAAAAACATTTATGTCTAGATCACAGTGGTATGTGTGCATACTATACACCGGGGGTAAAGAATAGGAAAGGAGCTCTTTTACTTTATATTCTTCTTCAAATACAGATTCATGTTGCAGTATTTCTGGAGAGATACACATCTTAGCTGAATGCCATTTTGAGATTTTCTTATAGATCAAAGAAAAGTGGAGGACAATAAACTTCTCAATAGTCCCATTGCATTCTCATTGTGCAAAAGTGGTTCTCTACTCTTTCTTCTGAACAGGACAAAAATTCTTTGCATATTTTTTAATAAAAGCTGGTTAAAAAGTTACAGTTCAAACCCCCTATTAATGGAACGAGAAGGAATCTAATTATGTTAGTTTAACTTTGTTTAGTTTAACATGCAACATGTAATAAATATAAAGAAATCCCCTATGATGAGCCCACAGACATTGCTGAGCCAGAAAGGTCTTCAGGCTTACATTACAGTGCACGCAATTTAAGCTTGAAAGTTGGAAATTGTAGGTTTTATGTCACAAAAATCAAGTAGAACCCACATCTGACTTGGAACACACGATAATCAAATTGAGTCTTTTAAAACGTTGTGAAAGAAGCAGAAATTAACTTTTTATTCGCACTTCTTACAGTTTTCGTTCAAATAAACCAGCGGCACTGACAATACTATACAATCTCTATTGCTGACATGTACAATAGTCTTTGAACCCAAAATGGGAAGAGGAAGGTTATTGTCGACTTGGACTGCTAATAGTAGCAAATCAAAGTGGTATTCTAACATGCAACTAGAACATGATCACCGTGGGTGCCATGTCATTCCCACCTTCCAATGTAAAACAAAAGTAATGTTTTTCGGTTTTCTGTTGGTTCCCAACAAAGACTTAAAATTTCTTGCAAAAGTATTCACACCTCTTGAAATTTTCTAACATTTTGTCTTGTGAATTTTATAGGGTTTTTGTGTCACACCAACAGAGGGAAGACTAATCCCCGCTGTAACACATGACAGTGGCCGCATCATGCTGGGGGCAGGCTTTTCTTCAGGAGGGAAATGGAAGCTGATCAGAGTTAAAAGGAATATGGATGGAGCTATTTACAGGGCACAACTGGAAGTAAAACTATCTTGAAAACATACTAAAAGGAAATGATGTCAAAAATAATGAGCTTAGTATTAGTATTACAGCATGTTTGACCGGAATCCCAGAGCCAAACGGAAGAAATCTGATAAAAAGAAAAATCCAGAGTTGTGTAGTTAGGGGCCTGTATGTGCAAGGAATAACCCAAATATGTTTGGAAATTACTGACAGTTGCCTGAGATTCCAGGTTTTTATCTGATCAATAATTTACATCATCTTTTTTCAAGGACCACAACACACTTAATGTTTCTCACACTCAGGAATTAGTTAAGCTGGGGAGAGATCCTTCAATTTCCCTCACCTAACTAGCGCAACACAGACTGATCATGTTTATAGACTGAATTTAAGTCCTGCTTATTAATCTCTTTATGGAAAGCATCTGTTTTCATTGATTATTTATTTGCAAAAATATCAGACTTCACCTTCTGTGACTTCTTTAGCCCATGTTATGTAAAGCTATCTTTTCCCCTTTTTCTTCTTCTGCGCCAAAATCACGACCAGCTCTCTGTAGACGGTATTTTCTGCCACACAGTCTGCATAACGCAAACAGCTCTGGTCTTTATTTACATACATTCTCATAAATGCTGGATTAAACCTAATTGAAATTTAGGCTGACTGCCCCATTTGATCTGTAGAGCTATATCTGGAACTCTTACGTCTCGTGCTAGAAATAAAAGGGTGTGTAGACTGAGGTTTTTTTTACATTCAGCATCTTTAAATAGCTTAATAAATAGCTTATTTTTCATCTAACTACAGGTATAGCATGCACACTGTTGGTACTTTGCAAATGATGATGTAGGATTTATTGACATTAAAGCCTTTTGTTTGTCTAGTGTGCCTTGTTTTGTTTGGCATCTGTTCAGTTCTCATCTTCCACACAGCTCTCTGTTATTTCAATTCGTTTCTAAAACATATTCTTTATTTTTTTCAGAACCCCTAAAACAGCTTTGTTGTATGATACATATATCTCTGTTAAACTGTACTTTATATTATTATTACCTGGTCCCAGAGGATACCTATTGTGAGTTAAAAACACACATACTAAGGCTATATTTAATCTGGAGCCCCCTCAGCCTAATATTGCTTTTGTAGTATATATTTATTCTCCTTTTTTTCCTGAGAAACAGTGAGGCTTACGTTCCCAGATGCACTATTTGAGATGATCATGTTCTCCTTCTGTGTATACTTTCTCTATCCATTAGCGGTGCTCATAAGCTCAAGTCACTGCATCACCATCTGTCTTCCCTACAAAGTTAACATATGTTTTTATTTTTATCCCTCCCTGTCGCTTAAATCTATTAATGATCTTAGGCTCCCTGTAAAGCCTCTATCCATCTTCCACGCAGTATGTTCCTCTGTGTCTTCTTTGTTCTCTGCTTCCTGGCTGCAGTTAGGCCTCTCTGTACTGAGCTCCAAAACTGTGTCCCTTACAGCTACTTAAAGTCATCATGCTACCTCCCTGCCCTCCATCTTTCCCTTTATGTCTGTGTGTGTCTCCCCATGTTGCCACCACATAAAGCTGCACTTGACCTCCATTTCTGTCAAGGAAAGTGGAGCATCTGGGTCTTGCCCCATTACAACTGAACTCCTCCTTCCTCCCTCTCTGTCTCCCTCATCCTGCTCTACCACACATATTCTACTCCCCACAGAGCCCGGCTTTCAGATCTCTCACGTTCTACACTTATTTCTGCTCGCTAACACTCTGACAAAACGTCTCGTTTCTGCAGGAAAGCTGTTGCACTTCAGCTCACGTTTCAACCTGTGGCTTCATTGCTCTCCTTTCACGCTGCATGCCATTCATTTACACTCAGAGCTTGTCACTGGCACTACTTTATGCTCTGGTCAAAGGCGTTAACACAATACAGTGAATCAATACAAGTCCAGCAAAAAGACGGAGAGTTTAATTGTAACATCTGAAGTATCTTTATTAATGTATCAGTTAAATGTTGAATATTATTGCACATCTCATTGGGAAACTTCTCCACCATGCATTGGTTAAAGACCAATGACAGAAAGGAGAAAGGTTTTCTGTGAAGCAAAACATATATATTACATGCACTATTGTTTATGTGTCACATGAGAAAAAAGGCATTAAAAGGAAGCAGAAGCTAGAGCAGGGTTCAAAGTTTGCCTTTATATTTTAAATTATAATTTTTTCCCACAAAAACCGCAATCTTAATTTAGTGAGAAATGAACATGTTCCCTGTGTTAAAACATAGCTCTTAAGTAGAAAAAACACAGAACAAAGCATGTAAAGTGCCTTGCAAAAGTATTCATACCCCTTGAACGTTTTTCCACATTTTTGTCAACTAAAACCAACATCTTTATCATATTTTATCAAGATTTTAAGTGACAGACCAACACAAAGTACTCCATAATTGTGCAGTAGAAGAAAAGGGTACATGGTTCTCAATTTTGTTTTACAATAATGTCCAAAAAGTGTGGTGCACATCTGCACAACTGAGTCAATACGTTTTAGAACTACCATTTGGAGTAAGCCTCCACCTGCTTTGCATATGTCAGTATTGACATAGACTTTCTTCCTTCAGTCCCCTTTATTTAGCTCCAACAATCTTTTCAGCAGCTCAGAGCAGCCTCCACTTCCCTGCTAAAGAAAAACCTTATTCCACCCTCTGATGGGGTTTCTTCTGTTTTAGCTCAGAAATTATTTTAGGTTTTTTATGCCATCCATTTTACCATCAGTGCTGACCAGCCTTTCGGTGCCTGCTGAAGAAACACATGCCCAGAGCATGATGCTGCCACTACCATGTGACACCTTGGGAACTTTGTGTTCAGGGTTATGTGCTTTATCAGTTTCCTTCCATAGTGTTTTGTATATAGGCCATTGCATTTAGACCAGTGCATCTTATTCCACATTCTTGCGGTTTTCTTTTCATTACTTGTTGCAATGTCTGTATAATATGTTCCCAGCCTGCAGGTTTCTGTGGGCTTGCAGTTGGGCCATACTTGTTTCTCTTTTGGATGAGGGATTGTGTTATAACTTAATCCCCCACAGGTTTATCCCTGACCTGTCTAAAAATATATAATTGTAAAATATTTATATAATAAAAACAGCATGTGTAAAAATGTTTGTTTCCCTTAATAATCACCACGACATCGGGATGAGGCTGCAAAGAAACATCTTTAATTCTGATTTAAAGATAAAAAATAGAAAAGCCGGGCTTTTACACAGAGTTTTACAATTTTCCTCACACACACTGTTCCTCAGCTGTTGTTGCATCTGCCCGTGCTATCTTCATCTCACAGTGTCCTAAAAGCTGCATCAGCAGCGTTCAGCGAGGACCACCATTGTCTGAGTCTAGTCATGGACGACGCCCCGGGCGTCAGTTTGATATACAGACAATCTCCACTCATAAATAATTGAAGAGCCCCCTTAGTGCTCTTACTCTCAGCATAACGTTTGCAGGGTTTTTCCAGGCATATCCTTACATTTATATGGTGATGCCCCGCTAAGGAAGCTGCTACATTTGCTCAACAACTGGGAAGACGTAGATTCACCAAATGCATGCTCCTTTGCAGTTCATAAAAGCATCATCACTCCTTAGATCTGGGATTATAGAAATCATGTTAAAAACTTGTGTAAACTGTGAACATTATCTCAGTGGTTGTTCATATGCCTAACCAAACCTACTGTCTACCATTTTCTTTTTCATAAAAAGACAAACATTTAAAGGTGGTATTTTAGCTTCCCATCTTCTCACACTCTATTTAACAGATTTATTAGTGAAATGTCAAACTGCTTCTTAAAATGATTACATTTCTAAATCTTTTTTTCTGTAACTTTAAGGCTGCATGCTTCCTGGTGCAGAAAATCCATTTACCGCATCCATATATGACATCTCCTGTAAGAACGTTCTGATCTGACCCACATAATGTTGGGTTCATATTTAGAACAGCCCACATCCAGACCTCCTGCTCAGCATTCCATCACTGTCCTTGTGTCCTTCTTTTCTTCCATGGCATTTTTGCTGGACAGCTTGTTCTTGGTCATGTGACCACGTGTTGATTTGGTTCCTGAAGGGAAAATCAGAGGATCGTTCAGAAGTCCAGCAGTGATCGGTTAAAGTTATAAAGCACCTTCACATGAGGCCTGAATAGATGCTCCTAGGTGCCTTTCATATGTCGAAGCTACAACCCTTAATGATTTACACCTAATTTGTGCAAATAATCTGTTTACTGTCAGAAAGAAACAGCAGCCCGAACACGTACTTTATTGTAAGAACCCACTAACGCCTCAGTTCCCCTCATATAAAAATATCTCAGGCCACCTGCCTATTACTCATACCAGGCATGTGTAAAAATCAGTATGCGAACACGTGAGCTGCATGCATAGGAGGTGTGAATGTTCTCTTGCCTTATGCTATGATGAGTGTTGAGATACATGTGACTCATTTCGTACGGTTAGGTCGTACGAAAAAGGTTTTATGATAGTTCATTAGATTATTGCTGTTTCCGATTTCCGAAGAGAAAGAGTTTTGCATATTTTGACAATATATTGATGCCAAAAAAATGTTTATTTCCCAACTGAACACTATGATGTGTATATATATATATATATATAGACCTATACATATATATATATTTTTTTTCTTGTAAAACTCTGCATATATGGGATAAAGTGAGTTAAGTCAAATAAATTATGAAAAAACATGATTTACACAGTTTATTCCAAGATAAGTGTACCAGAAAATGTTAAATGCTTTCACTGCACTGAAACCTGCACCACATTTGAAAACATTTTGTGCATGCAGGCTGTTTAGATGTAGTTGGTACAACTCGTGGGTAATCTTACAGTAAATTTCTAAAACATTCTGACATTCTGTGAATCTCTTACTTTGCTGCACTAACGCTGTTTAGGGATCCTGTTTAGTTCGAGCATTAAATATGAGCAAAAAAGTAAAGAGACACAGCTGTGTTTTCTGAATATAAGTACAACAAATATATCAGAGTTTAGGGGATCACAATGTAATCTGCAGAGGCTTTTCCATTTTTCAGAAATAAAGAATTCTTGTGAGGACACAATTCTTTTGATGCTGCTGGATACAGTGAAGACTGTAAATAAAATTTGAAGTCACACAAAAAAATGTAATATATATTGTTTTAAATTTACTGTCAACTTGTTTGACTTACAACTAAAACCAGATATTTACATACACTGTATAAGGAGATAGAGGTTTTCCTCTCTTTGTCATGAAATCAGACTAACTTTTTCCTGTTTTAGGTCAGTTAGGATAACAAAACTTATTTTCATTTGTTAAATGCCAGAATAATAGGATAGAAAATATTTGAGTTTTTTAAAATTACTTATAAAAATAGTTTACATACATTTCTTTAGGATTTGTTTGCACGGCCTATTTTTTGTTTGTTTTTGTGGCACTAGCGGCCTTTATTTATTAGTAGCTGGACAGGAAGAAGGGCAGAGAGAAAGGGGATGTCATAGTGCGCTTTCTTGTGGTGGACCAGAGGCAGACAAGTACGGAGAAAGCAGAGTGAGATCAGTGGTAAAACTCCTTCTTTAATTTTCAGGGCTTACTTGCAGGCAATTGCAGGGCAACAAAACTGTCCAGATACAGGTATTGAAAACAGGATCCAAAACTGGGTGAGAATCCCAAAGGAGACATCAAAGCGACAAATCACGAAAACATGGAAGAGACATAACGACACCGTGTGGAACAAAGGACGAAGGCAGGCTTAAATACAGACAAAGGTGGGCATGAAACAATAGAGCAGGTAATCAGATGAACAGGGAACAGGTGAGACAAGGAGGCAGGGAAGCAGAGAGAGCAGGTGAGCCAGATAGGGACAAATGAGGACCTGGAGGAGCTAGACGAAGAACAAACTGTAAACACAGAAACCAGAACACAGATCTAAGAACAGAAATACGAAGGACAAGGCAGAAAATAAACTTCAAAACTAACAAACGGAGGAACAGATCTAAACAGAAAATCAAACCCATAAGAACACAGAACAACGCAGAACCTAGACAAATAAATAAGAAACCCAAAAACACACCTGAAGCATAGAAACCAAAACTACCATCACCAGAAGTAAACAGGAAAAACACCTGACTAAATGAAAGTAAACAAACACCAAACCAAAACTCCACATCATGACAGGGGAGACATGCAGCAAATGGCCCAGGGCCAGGAATTGGTCTGGCGACAACTACACTGAGAACTGTGGCCTCTGTATGTGGCTCTACAACTGAGCCATGTGGCGTACCCAGCATGACCTTTAAATTGTATGACTTAGGTCAAACATTAGGGCTATCTTTCCACAAGCTTCTTACAATAGTCCTTTCCTCCAGACCTTAGTCAGCTTTGTTGGCTGCCTTTTCAGCTCTGGGTGCAAATGTTTAATAGGACTGAGATCAGGACTTTGTGGTGGCCATTCCAAAAGATTGACTTTGTTGTCCCTGAGCCACTTAACTATAACTAATTTGGCAGTATTAGGGTCACTATCCATTTAAAAGACCCATATGTCTTCAAGGTTTACCTTCCTGCTTGATGTCTTGAGATGTAGCCTAAACTGTTCTTTAGTCATGATACCATCTATTCTGTGAAGTGCTCAAGTCATTCCTCTAGCAAGGCACCCACACATCATAATAGTAACACATCTGTACTTTACAGGTGGAATGGTGTTTTCAGTCTTGCAATCATCCATCTTTTTCCTCCAAATGTAACAATGGTAATTTTGACATAACACCTTAACCTTAGTTTAATCAGATTGCAGGTTAATGTCCCTGTCCCTGTGTGCATTTGAAAACTGTAATCAGACTTTTTAATGTTACTTTTGGAGTAATTGCTTCTTCCTTGCTGAGCAGTAATTACTTTGGAAATGCTTCAGTTACAAGAGTTTGAAATGGTACCTGGCAAAAGTATTCACACACCCTTGACATTTTTTTTACATTAGGTAGGGGGTGGTGGGGAGGGGGATCAGGGCAAAAGGGTCTGAATAATAGTGACCGCCATCATTTTCCTATTTTCATTTGTAAGAAAAAAGGTAATACCAGGTTATTTATTTCTATTTATAATCCCAATAAAATACATTGAAGTTTGTGGTTGTAACGTTTCATAATGTGATGTTCAAGGGGCATAAATACAAGGCCTTCCAGGACTGTCTAGGGAGCTAAAGACTGTAGGACATGGGATTTTTTTTAAAACAATATTTTCTAATTCTAACCCCCACCTCATCGTAAAATAAATGCTCTCAAATTGTGAGACTGTGAGACTATGGGACTTTAAAAAAAGAGAAGATAAGATAAGATAGACTTTATTGATTTTACAATGGAGAAATTAACTTACAGGAGCTCTTAGTAACACACAAGTAGGGTGCAGATAGTTATGACATGTGCAATCAAAGAACAAGAAGAACAAGGTAAATGTGCAAAAACAAGTAGTAATATTAGAATAAAATAAAAAGAAATTACTTATTTAAAATAAAAAGTAGAGGCCCTTTGTGCAAAAGTGACAATGATTGCCGGTATTTACAAACACAGAGGTTTTTGCACTAGTTATTATACAGTAGATTTGAACAGTCGGACAGCGGTAGGGAACAGTCGGACCTTAGCACTCCTTCCTGCACTGAGGGTGTCTCAGTCGGGCACTGAATGGGCTGCTCAGCTCCACCACAGCAGTGGGTGAGGGGTTATGTCCATGATGGATGTGAGCTTGGCCAACATCCTCCTCTCACCCACCCCCTCCACCCAGGACAGAGCTGGCCCTCCTAACCAGCTTGTTCATTCTCTTCCTGTTACGCTCTGTGCTGCCTGGGGCCCAGTAGACGACAGCGTAGAGGATGGCAGAGGCAACCACAGAGTCATAAAAAGTCCTAAGGCAAAAGCCTGTACACTCCGAAGGACCTCAGTCTCCTCAGAATATGGGGGCGACTCTGGCCCTTCTTGTACAGGGCGTTGGTGTTATGGGACCAGTCAAGTTTATTGTTGAGGTGAACACCCAGGTACTTAAAACAGTCAACAGTCTCAATGTCCTTCCCCTGGATGTTCTCTGGTGAGTGGGGTGGTGTCCTTCTCCTGACGTCTATCACCATCTCCTTCATCTTACTGGTGTTCAAGCACAGGTGGATGCACTCACACCAGTCCACAAAGTCCATGATGACCAACCAGTACTCTATCTCGTTCCCCTCATACACACAGCCTACAATGGCTGAGTTGTCAGAGAACGTCTGGAGATGACAACTGTCCTTTTGTTAGGTGAAGTCCGTGGTGTAAAGGGTGAAAAGAAATGGTGACAGGACAGTACCCTGCGGGGCCCCAGTGCTGCAGACTACCACCTCTGACTCATAGCTGTGCAACCTCACGTCCAATGCTGGGGCTGTAGGCAAACTGCGTCAGGTCCAAGATAGGGGCTCACCACAGAGTGGAGGTGGTTAAGGATGAGCCCCTCCACGGTCTTCATCAGGTGGGAGGTCAACGTGACTGGTCTGAAGTGGGCCGATTGAAAAGTGTGTGTGTGTGTGTGTGTGTGGTAAAAATCCTATAAATAAATTAATCTTAAAACTTTTTTTACCTTAGTTGTATGTGGTGTAAAAATAAGTGCACGTCCTCATCCAGCCTTTTTTCGAACTGTTCTGTTTGTTACAAACATTTTAATGTGTTTAATATGAGAAGGTTTAGGGCTTTTTCATACTAACGCCCTGACTTGTGAGTGTCAACAGACATTTGTCTTACTTGAAAGGTGTGTATTCCTGTCTTTCCCATTTAGAAGAGTTACTGAGAGAAATTGACCTCTGTGTCATGCCAGATTAATAAAACAAGAAAACAGAAAGTCATAAAGCATTACTCATATAAAGTTTGAGTTTAAATAAAGACTTCAGTTGTATTTATTTTTAGGAACAGTTCGGTATGTTAATAATTATGTGATGTCATAAAAGCAGTTATTAATTACCATGGAATTTTCTTCTTGACTAAAGAAAAGTACTAAAGTTAAAGGTTGAAATTTTCATCATTTTTCAGTGTGATATTGAGCTACTGCAACAAAAGATAAAATTTTACCTATCATTATCAGCGTCGCTGTTAATTAATGTCAATTAATGTGCATATTACTGTATTTTGCACATTTATTTTCCCTTTTTTGTCTCTTGAGATTAAAATGTGATCTCATGGTCTGCCTGTTTTACTCTGCACAAATATGCAGTCCTAGAGAAACCAAGAACAAGCAGCGGTTTTTTGTGGCCAGGAGATGGGAAATTTATTTTTAAATGACTGTTTGCCAGTGTGGTTATTATTGATTTGAGTCAGGTGATATTTGTTTTCTGTGTAAGGTTAAGTGATGAGGATAAACTACAATGGTGTTGACTTACATTTTAGCCCTACATGCACATGTCATGTCCTTAGCACTGCAGACTGCTGTCCGGTTTTAGTTTTGCATATGGTGTCTGCTCATGCGTCCATCAAGAGGAGCTAATTAAAAAGCTTCTGTGCTGGGCTGAGTCTTTGTCAAGTAATTTATTGATCTTTCTCTCACTTAGCTTTAGTGTTCAGTTCGGTACGCTTTTTATTTAGCTGTGTACTTATAACTATAGACTCTCATGAAGTCAAGATTTAATCTGATTTCATGTCCATTATTGTGCCTGGTGTTCGACCAAGTCGAAATTTAATCTGATTGGAAGTGCATCATCTTGCAGTATATTTAGAAAATTCACAAGACTGAATATCCATATGGCTAATTTACACATTTGTAACCTCGTGGTGTGGTGTAAGGCAAGCACATTTCTCAACACGTACTGTTAGTTTTATAGTGAAAAACATCATTCCCGCAGTCCGTGTATTCTTTACCCTTACTTTTCTTGGCATGGATTAAAGCTCTGTGGAGTTTTTTGCAGGAGCCACAAAGATTGGAAGGATGTGTAATCATAAACTCTTTCCTAATAAGCTCAATGTTATTCTGAGTGCAAAGCAGTGGGAAAAATAAAGCCTGGAAATTCCATTTTTCTGCACTAAGGAGAAAGATCCTTGGGAAAAACAAGAATGTCAAAAAATTATCCACCCAGAACAGATTCCAACGGTTTTTAACATTTGAACCTTCAAATAAAATAGAATTATGTTTGTTTTTTTCTGTTTTGGATTTTTAAACCTCAAACTAAGTTTTGTCTTTTTTGAAATGGGCAAATTTTCTCACCTTCCCATTGGGTGCAAAGCCACACCTTTCATATGTGTCCTTCCTTTCCTTATCATCTGTCATTATGCTGCTTAAAGTATTTTGGGCATCATCATCTGTTAGGTGTAAGCATCTGCTAGTAAACGCTGGATATTTTACTGACCTTCAAAGCTTAAATTCATGACCTCTGGAAAAGCCAACAAATGCTACAATCCAGAACGTTCTTTGCAATATTACTATTGTGCAAGTGGGTGTACAAACCAGGTTTTATGTTTTTGTCCATCATACCATGATATCTGACTCGACATATACACCGTTCCACCAATAAACTCATGTTTTGCTCCAACTGATGTTTTCATGTTATGCTTACTTGCTGAAGCGCTAGGCTAATATTACCATGTTTACTCTTGGTTTTGGATATGACTTGTTGATAATTGGGCTTGCAATATATTTAAATGCAGCTCCAGTTAATTGTCTGGATAAAAAAAGAAAAAAAAAAGAGTTCTCCTGCTTCATAAACTGAGCCTAGTAAATCTACGAACTGTTGTTTTAGCTTTGTGCAGAGCAGGTCGCACAACATAAACAAGAAGAAGCCGTACACAGGAAAATAGATGAAAATAGATGATTTAAAAAAAATTGGCCTGTGTTGCAGAGCCGCACATCTGGCTGGCTAACACTATAGGTGCAGTTAATTTAAAATCACGGAGACAAAATAAACAACAGTACTCAGGAGTTGAGTAGCATCATCATTTAAAAATACCTTGACTCGATGGAGTCAATCCTGATTCGATACTTGAAATCAAATGGGGACATCCCAACTCACTTGTCATCACTTATATTTGGATGACAATTTAGTTTTAATATGTTGTTTGAACCCCAAGGGCTCAATTTGTACTAGAAGAAATTTGTCAAAAGTTGTCAGGTTGCCGAATTCCCCACCTTCCGGAGATCAATGACAACTTAATATCAGTAAATGACACGGATTCATCCCTGAGAGGCACAGAGGCATGTGTTTTTCAATTGTTACAGATGGAGCTCCAGATCAGTGTATGGATGGGTGGATAAATAGTTTTAAAGCCAACATTCTGAATAGTTACTCCATAACCTCACCACAGTTGTCTTCTCTACCTGCTACATTATTACACTAATCCAACAGTAATTGCTGCACATGTCATTTTTTTACACCTCAGACAACTGTGTGAGTGTCTGTGTGGGCTTGTGTGGCTCTTTCCCCGTGGATTTGGACTGTTGATATTGACGTGATGTGTCAGGTTTCATTTACACCTGTACTTGCCAAAGAAAATGTTAATTTGTTTAAGGTGTCTCAAAACATCAGAGGAGTTATTAAGATGCATTGCGTCAAGGCTTGAGATAATGGTGGGAATATAACATGTCTGACTGAAAGGAGACATTCAGTTAAAGGTTTTAAAAATCCTGTACTTTATTTCAGAATTAATTTGTTCATTTTTTAATTGTTCATCGGTTTCACTTAAGCTGTTATATAATGGAATATTAAATAAATTCGAGTATGGGTTCCAATGAGGCTAGTTTGTCAGATTAAAAGTAAATTTAGAAAATAACAACCTTTAAGCAGGTATTAAACAAACTTCATTAAACTCACATGTCTGTATCAAAATTGTATTTTCACTTTGTAATGTAATATTTTAATCCTAAATGTTGTGTTTTCATTAGCTGTAAGTGGGAAATCATCATAATTAAAATGAATAAAGGCTTGAAAACCTAAGTTTCTGTGTAATTAATCTCTATAATGTGTTTCACTTAGTGAATTAAGTTACTGAAAAAAGGAACTTTTCAATAATATTCTACTTGTACTCATCGTCTTCCGCTTCATCCGGGATCGGGTCGTGGGGGCAGCAGAGTCAGTAGAGACACCCAGACCTACCTCTCCCTAGACACCTCCTCCAGCTCCTCTGGGGGAAGTCCAAGGTGTTCCCAGGCCAGCCGAGAGACATAGTCCCTTTGGGTGCCTGGAACACCTCCTGAGAGAGGCGTCCAGGAGACATCCAGTATAGATGCCCAAGCCACCTCAGCTGGCTCCTCTCGATGTGGAAGAGCAGCGGCTCTACTCCGAGCCCCTCCCGGATGGCCGAGCTCCTCACCCTATCTCTAAGGGAGTGCTCGGCCACCCTACGGAGGAAGCTCATTTCAGCCGTTTGTATCTGGGAACTCGTTCTTTCCGTCATGACCCAAAGTTCATGGCCATAGGTGAGGGTAGGAACATAGACCGACCGGTAAATCGAGAGCTTCGCTTTTCGGCTCAGCTCTCTCTTCACCACAACGGACCGGCACAGCGCCCCCATTACTGCGGCAGCCGCACCGATCCATCTGTCGATCTTCCGCTCCATTCTCCCCTCACTCTTGAACCCCCAGATACTTGAACTCCTCCACTTGAGGCAGGAACTCCCAACATGAAGAGGACAAGCCACCCTTTTCCGGTCAAGAACCATGGCTTTGGACCTAGAGGAGCTCATCTTCATCCCAGCCGCTTCACACTCGACCGCGAACCGTCCCAGTGCATGCTGTAGGTCTTGGCAAGAGGGCGTCAGCAGGACCACATCATATGCAAAAATAAGAGGCGAAATCTACTGGTCCCCAAACCAGACCCCCACCCCCCTTGGCTGTGCCAAGAAATCCTGTCCATTACAGTTATGAACAGGACCGACAAATGACAGCCCTGCTGGAGTCCAACATGCACCGGGAACAGGTCCAACTTAGTGCTGGCAATGTGGACCAAACTCCTGCTCCGCTTGTACAGTGAACGGATGGCCCCTAATAAAGGGCCCCCGACTCCGTACTCCTGGAGCACCCCCCACTGGGCACCACGAGGGACAGAGTCGAATGGCTTCACCAGGTCCACAAAAACATGTGGACCGGTTGGGCAAACTCCCATGAACCCTCGAGTACCCTGTAGAGGGTATAGAGCTGGTCCAGTGTTCCACAGCTGGGACAAAAAACACACTACTCCTGTTATGGAAATTCTTCATTTAGTGCTCCAAAGTATTCCAAATTGTTGTGAACTTTCATTAACCTCTCTCCTCTGACTTCAGTGTTTTAATTAGTGTTCTGGTATTTAGAGTAGATGGGACTCTAAACCATTACCAGAAGTTTAATGGTTAAAACACATCCTGGGGGGTTGTGCCTGAGGAAGAGCAGATGGTTGTCCTCATAAATAATTATCTTACCTCTATCCTGGGAAGGGTTCAGGGGCCATAAAGTTAAACTCTTTGAAGCTGAGGTAACACCCACATACTGTTTAAATACTGTCTGTAAACTGTATTCTGGGCCTCTGTTTCACTGACACGTCAGTGACAGGGTCTTCAAACGCAGAAATGCCTTTGAATAAAACTTATAAAGACAAAGTCCGGATTTTCTCTTATTGTGAGTTAATTTCTCTCCCACTCTGATAAGAAAAATTCTATTATACTCCTCTTGAAGCCAAGGTTTGACTATCGGCCGGACTCTCCTCTCCAAATACCCCAGCATAGGCCTTACCAGGGTGGCTGAGGAGTGTGATCCCCTATAGTTGGAACGCACCCTCTGGTCACCCTTCTTATAAAGGGGGACCAGTACCCTGGTCTGCCAGTCCAGAGGCACTGTCCCCGACCGCCATGCAATGCTGAAGAGGCGTGTCAACCATGACAGCCCCACAACATCCAGAGACTTGAGGTACTCAGTGTGGATCTCATCCACCCCCGAAGCCCTGCCACCGTGGAGCTTTTCAACCACCTCGGTGACTTCAGCTTGGGTGATTAAAGAGTCCAACCCTGAGTCCCCAGCCTCTGCTTGCACCAGGGAATGTGTAACAGCAGGATTTAGGAGATCCTCGAAGTACTCCTTTCACCTCCCGATAATGTCCCCAATCGCGGTCAGCAGCTCCCCACCCCAACTGTAAACAGTGTTGGCGAAGCACTTCTTCCCCTTCCTGAGGCAGACATTTTGCCAGAATCGCTTCGAGGTAGTCCTTCTCCATGGCCTCACCAAACTCCTCCCAGGCCCGAGTTTGTGCCTCTATGCAGCACCCCCGACAGGGACGCGAAGATGGCTGGGTATTTTGCACTACTGCTCGACCCGTATGGTGAAATGACAGATAGGGACCTGTCCCCGACCCGAAGGCGCAGGGATGCGACCATCTTAACCACCGGGACGGCTGAGCTAGGGGGCAAGAAGCAAACCCACCCCAGCTCACCACCTCTCCCCCGCGGGCATTACAGAGTAGAAGAGAGTCCAGCCTCTCTCAAGGAGCTGGGTTCCAGAGCCCACGCTGTGCGTGCAGGTGAGCCTGACTATTTCTAGTCTATATCTCTCGACCTCCAGCAGAAGTTCAGGCTTTTCCCCCCCTAGAGCCAGCCTAAGCATCCGGAGATCAGGTGGTTGAGGTTTCCACCTTTGTCCGCTGCCCGATCCTCTTTGCGGTCCCTCATGTTTCCCCCTGCAGGTGGTGCGCCCACTGGGGGGTGGCTTCGCATCTCTCACTCGGGCTTGGCCCAGGCGGGTCCTGCAAGAAGCAACCCTGCCACCAGGCACTCTCCGGTGAGTCCCTACCCCAAGCCTTGCTCCAGGGTGGGGCCCCGGCTCCGCCATACCGGGCGACGTCACTTGCCTCGATTTTGTGGTCCTCATGAAGGCGTCTTGAACCGCTCTTTGTCTGATCCGTCACCCAGAGCCTGCTTGCCATGGGAGAGCCTACCAGGGGCATTTAAGCCCAACACAACATAGCCTCTACGATCATTCGAGCACTCAAACCCCTCCACCCCATTAAGGTGGCGATTCAAGGAGGGGAATAATATTCTTATTTATTGAATATGACTAAGCTTAATTATTTAGAAATCAATAAAGTTAATAAGTTAATAAGATGTGAGACGTTTATCAAGGTTAAAAGGTCTTAATTTTGGTGCTGTCTTATATGAAACCTGTGAATTATCTTACCTCTCATTTTCCCTTTTTACTATAAACATATCTTATATTCAAAAAGCCAAAATAAAGATGTGTGTATTAAGAACTGTACATTAGGTGGTGTCTTTCTCCAAAGTGTGACCTAGTTTTATAACAGAACCCATCACTGAACAGTCAGTCAATTGATGCTGTACTGTAGCAAAGCTCTGCTTTCATTTAAAACAGCTCCGACCATGCAAAAAAATAAACTAAATAAAGTGCAATTCCTGCCTCCCTCACTCTGTATTCGAGATCAACATTAGAAATAAAGGTGCAACTAGAATCCATCAGCGAGAAGTCATTCTTATTAAGTGTGGGTCCATGTGAAGAAAGGGGAAAAGGGCTATAACGATCTAACATTGATGTTGGTGGTAGTGATAGTAAGAAGTTAGTAGGTGGTTTAGAGAAGCTAAATTTAATCTGCCCTTGTGTTAATTGTCACTGGGTAGTCCTTGGCTCTCTTAGGATAAGACAATTACTGCTATAAAACAGAGGAATTGCTAAAGGAACAGGACAACTTCATTGCATTGAGGGGCCAATGAATGGAGCTATGCTATGTACCATAAAATGTTGGATAACAACCTTCTTCCCTCAGCCTGATCACTAAAGACAGTGTGTGGATGGGTCTTAAAGCATGATCCAAAAAAACATACCACCACGAAGGCAACAAAGGAAAGAATAAAGAAGAAGCATGGTGAGGTCATTGAGTGGACTGGCCTGTCTCTAGACCTTAGTCCTTCAATCCTTCAGAAAATCTGCGGAGGGAAATCTAAAGGAGTTACAGATTCTGTGTGAAGAAAAGTGTGCCAGAATCCTATTGGCAAATCCAGTTTACGACATGACAAAAAAACATATTAATGCTGCACTTGCCAGTAAAGGCTTTTGCAACTATTACTATGTAATCATTCATTGCGGATTAATTTTTTCAGAGCTCTTCTTTGTATTACCCTGCTGATGCACCTTTTGATTCCATTTTATGACTCAGTCTTCTTTGTTTAGTGTATATCAGTCCAGAAATTCAGGGTATACCAGAGATTATTGTTGCATGTAGATCACCAGTACTCCTGCACATCAGTAAATGTTATTGTCAGCCTCTTGGCTGTTTTGAGTTTTTGTCATGTCCTAGTTGTCCCTTATTTCTTTAATTATTGGTGATAGACTTTTGTTCTCTCTCTCTCTGTGTATGTACTGTATATATATATATATTAAAATTTTATATATATATAAAATATATATACTATATATATATAAAAGTATATATATATATAATAAAATATATATATAGACTTCCAGTCTATTGTTTTAAAAACACTTACTTAATGGTTTTCATTATGTTTATGATTATTTACATTGTACGTACATTCTGCCTGAAGGCATCAAAACTGTGAATGAACACATATGCAGTTATATAGCAAATGACAAATTTAAAAAGAACATTAAAATTTTTTTATTTTTTAGTTTCCTGAAAGTAGCCGCCCTGACTGAAATATGACCCTTTGGCTGTCCATCAATGAACCTCTGGGAAGTTCTTTCAAAACACTTTGGTGACCATTTCATAAAGCTCATGGAGAGAATGCTAAGATGCTAAGAGAGCAAAGCAGTAATTAAAGCAAAGGGGAACTATTTTAAAGAAACTCAAATATAAAACTAGTTAGAATCATTTTATACTTTTTGTTTACTTTATAGGGATGGGTACCTTTCAGATTTGAACTGATACGGTACATATAACTGGTACCTGGGAATTGATACCGGTACTCAGCGGTACCAGTTTTTTGACTTTGGGGTGTGTTTATGTGGTAATAAATACTAATTTGTTTTGCTAATAAAATCTCAAAAAATTTTAATTTATCATATTTATTTCTCAGTTTATACATTTTAATGAATATATCAAAACAAAATCTAACTGTTTGTATTTTAACATCTCAGTTGTTTCAAACATTTCTTCAACATTAAAACCTTTAACTGACGCTGTGTTTTTTCTTAATAATGCACAAATTACATCCCAGCCATGTAGCTAGCAGCAGATGACGAGTTGCTAACGGATGCAGACGTGCTAATGGTGCCGAATGCAGGAGTTGTAGCCGTAGATATGAGGCTGATGAAAATTGTGCACTCTTCAGCCTTAAGAAACATCTTGGGCTTTACCAGGTGCTTCCTCAGATTAGAAGTAATCCCTCCGCTGGCCTTGCATTTCGTGTCGCAAATATTGCAGCGACAGTAATTTGCACTGCATTTTGAAGAGTGGAGCCATATGATTGATTATGATATGATTTTTTGTGAATTGGTACTCAGTTGCAACGCTGGAATTCGGTCGGTACCTATAAAAGTACAGAATGTGTGTTCATTCACAGCTTTGTTGCCCTTAGTGAAAAATCTACAATGTAATTAGTCATGAAAATAAAGAGACTCATTAAGTAAGAAAGTGTTTCTAAAGCTTTTGACCGGTAGTGTGTGTGTTTGTGCGCGCGCGTGTGTGTGTAGATATATATATATATATATATATTTATACAGTACAGACCAAAGGTTTCGACACACCTTCTCATTCAAAGAGTTGCCCTTATTTTCATGACCATGAATATTGTAGCTTCACACTGAAGGCATCAAAACTATGAATTAACACATGTGAAATTATATACTGAACAAAAAACTGTGAAACAACTGAAAA
>JAHHUM010000698.1:0-53261 GCA_036173005.1 Crenichthys baileyi | reverse complement strand
ATATATATATATATATATATATATATATAATATATATATAGGGACAAATTTCATTGGAATGCGCAATTGCAATGACGAAAAAGTAAAGATTATTATTAAGATTTTGGTTAGAATGCCACAGACAAACTTAAGACCTAAATCCAATTGGAAATATTTGCCAAGGCTTGAACACTTCTGTTCTACATCCAGTCTTACTGAGCTTAAGCTGTTTTGCAAACAAATAGACGATATTTTCCATCTTTAGATGTACAAAGCTAGTAGATTAAAACTTTTAAAAGGCTTTGAGCTGTAATTGCAGGTAAAGGTAGGTCTACAAAGTATTAACTCAAGAAATACTCACTATTAACTAATTTCAAACACGTGCCACACTCTTCTGATTTTTGTTTAAAAGTATTTTGAAAACTAGGAGTGTCACATGGCTCAGTGGTAGAGCAGGCACACCATATGCTGAAGCTGCAGTTTTTTATGTTTTGACTGCTGTCCGCACTACAAATTGCCCCTTGGGGATAATAAAGTTTTCTTGTCTTGACTCAATGCAGTTGTCCTGGGTTCGATTCCTGGCCCTGGGCAATTTGCTGCATGTCCTCCTCTTCTTTCCCTACACAACTTCCTGTCCAGCTTCTGTTGAATAAAGGCCTCTATTGCTAAAAAAAGACAGTGAAACATATAATTTCCTTCTACAGGGGTTGGACAATGAAACTGAAACACCTGTCATTTTAGTGTGGGAGGTTTCATGGCTAAATTGGACCAGCCTGGTAGCCAGTCTTCATTGATTGCACATTGCACCAGTAAGAGCAGAGTGTGAAGGTTCAATTAGCAGGGTAAGAGCACAGTTTTGCTCAAAATATTGAAATGCACACAACATTATGGGTGACATACCAGAGTTCAAAAGAGGACAAATTGTTGGTGATTGTATCCAAAAAACATAAAACCACGGCTGCCCAAATCACGGCAGAATTAAATGTGCACCTCAACTCTCCTGTTTCCACCAGAACTGTCCGTCGGGAGCTCCACAGGGTCAATATACACGGCCGGGCTGCTATAGCCAAACCTTTGGTCACTCATGCCAATGCCAAACGTCGGTTTCAATGGTGCAAGGAGCGTAAATCTTGGGCTGTGGACAATGTGAAACATGTATTGTTCTCTGATGAGTCCACCTTTACTATTTTCCCCACATCCGAGAGAGTTACGGTGTGAAGAAGCCCAAAAGAAGCGTACTACCCAGACTGTTGCATGCCCAGAGTGAAGCATGGGGGTGGACCAGTGATGGTTTGGGCTGCCATATCATGGCATTCCCTTGGCCCAATACTTGTGCTAGATGGGCGCGTCACTGCCAAGGACTACCGAACCATTCTTGAGGACCATGTGCATCCAATGGTTCAAACATTGTATCCTGAAGGCGGTGCCGTGTATCAGGATGACAGTGCACCAATACACACAGCAAGACTGGTGAAAGATTGGTTTGATGAACATGAAAGTGAAGTTGAACATCTCCCATGGCCTGCACAGTCACCAGATCTGAATATTATTGAGCCACTTTGGGGTGTTTTGGAGGAGCGAGTCGGGAAACGTTTTCCTCCACCAGTATCACGTAGTGACCTGGCCACTATCCTGCAAGAAGAATGGCTTAAAATCCCTCTGACCACTGTGCAGGACTTGTATATGTCAGTCCCAAGACGAATTGACGCTGTATTGGCCGCAAAAGGAGGCCCTACACCATACTAATAAATTATTGTGGTCTAAAACCAGGTGTTTCAGTTTCATTGTTCAACCCCTGTACTTCACAATTATAAACTAAAATCCCAATAAAATACACTGGAATATGTGGTTGTAATTTGATACAATGTATAAAAGTTCAAGACGTATGATTACTTTTGCAAAGCGTTGTAATTTGTTTAATGTTTTTCTCCATTACTGCTATGGTGCAAAATAAATTGGACTGTGTATATTTTACATTTTAGAAGCTGAACATAGGCTCCTTGTGATGATTATGGGCAGAAATAATAAGCTATATGACACCGCCTAGCCTTATGGTCCTATTTTAGATTAATGCTCTGGAGTAAAGACTACAGCAAGACCTCAAGGGTGAAGGGTACCACAGTATATGATGACCTTGTGACATTGCATTTAAGTTTTAGGCTTTAGCAATGATTACATGACCTCTCTTTTCCTTTTTAGCTATCAGATATTCTGTTTAGAGGCTGATCCTCTGAGAATTAGGTAAAAGAGCTGAGCTTAATGCCTGAAGCTGTGCTGTCAATGTGCTCTCTCTCTGCTTCTCCCTGGATATTCCAATGTCTCTAACAGTCTTTCACTCCCTCGCACGAAGCTTGGCAGAGAAGAATTTGTCTAGAGACTTCATGATCTTGGGTTAAGAGGACTTAAAACAAGCTCTGGGACAGAATTGATGCTGTTTTAGACGGAAACACATTTAAAAACAGTGCAGTGATTACTGTGAAAATGCATCGCATTTTTTTTATGACATGAATGAGAGTAATATGCAATCTAGATCTTTTCATTTGATTTTAGATGGAACACACTTTAAAAATGAAATGACATAAATAGACAAAAGACTCGATTATAACTGACTCTAATAAAACACTTCAGAAAGGAACAAAAAGCAAGATGCATTAATGCTGCCTGTTTATTACTTACGTGCATTCATATATACTGGAATAAGCCATGTGTGACATAACTTAAGTTGACAATGACCTCTTTTTAGCCCAGCAAAGCAGGATTTAAATAGATTTTGTTCTTCCATGCTGCTTTGCCCTCGGATCTCGATGTGGCTTCTTGCTCCTGTTTCCATACTTTGAGTTACTTCAGCCCCTTACAGTAAGGTTCAGGGTGGTCCTTAGTCAATCTCCTGCAAGGTTTGGGAAGATGTCCATCCAACTCCAGTTTCAGCACAGCATGTTAAGACAGTGTCATGTAGTCTCAGAATCTAAATGTCTAATTTAAAAAACTTTGTGAAGACAAAGTGAATTTTTTATGTCCGGGAAAAACTGCAAAATAAGAAAAACACCACTTTTACAATACATCTATGTCAATGTGCTGATAGATGAATGCATGTTTACTAATCTAACAACTCTCCTGGTTTACTCACAGTAAATAATTAGGGGAAAAATATGAAAGCATGAAAAAGTGCATGACTGTCAATGGTTAGATGTTACCATGTTAGAAGGTAAAAAAAACTTGCAAAAGTATTATTATCCATGGAACTTTTGTTACATTACATTTCAATGTATTTAATTAGTTTTATGTGATAGACTTACACTGCATAGAGAAAATAAGACATGGTTTTCAAAATTTAATAAAAATCTAAAATGTGTGTACATATTTGTATTGAACCTCTCCAGGGTCAATACTTGCTCCAAATAACGCTGCGAATCTTTTAAGGCATGTTTCTTATCACATTGTACATCTTGAAACAGAAATGGTTCTTTGCAAAAATGCCCAAGATCAGTCAAATTGGAAAAATAATTTTTGAGAACATTAATTTTCAAGTTTTGCCACAGGGATTTAGGTCCAGACTTTGACTAAGCGACAGCATTATACTGTGGAGATTCTAATTCTGCTCATTTAGGGTTATAGTCCAACAGTCAGGTAACCTACACTCCACAGTCTCAAGTGGTTTTCAGCAGTTTTCCGATCCACTTCCTATCAACTCAGACCAGCTTCCTGTCCCAGCTTAATAAAAGCCTCCCCCACAGCATGATGCTGCCACCACCTTTTTTTAACGTATGGACAATGTCTCCAGGGTGATGGTTGGTGTTGGTTTAGTGCATTTTTCATGAAGGTTTACAAGTTCAGTTTGGGCTCTCCTCTGACCTTAGCACCTTTTTTCATATGCTTGCTCTGTCACCTGCATTGCTTGAGGAAAATTGGAAACAGGACTTCTTCTGACTTTGTTTCAACAATGGCTTTTTTCTTGCCACTCCGCTATAAAGACCAGGTTTGTGGAATGCAAAACTAATAGTTTTCCCTTGGACAAATTCTCCAACCTGAGCTGTGGATCTCTGCAGCTCCTCCAAAATTGCAATGGCCCTCTTGGCTGCTTCTCTAATTGTTTTCCATGTGTTCAAAAATTGGGATATTATCTTACAACCAAGACCTGCTTTAAAATATCCATAAACATTATCCCTGTCAGTTGTATTTATACTGAGAATAAATTGTACATACAGTACAGACCAAAAGTTTGGACACACCTTCTCATTCAAAGAGTTGTCCTTATTTTCATGACTATGAATATTGTAGCTTCATACTGAAGGCATCAAAACTATAAATTAACACATGTGGAATTATATACTGAACCAAAAAGTGTGAAACAACTGAAAACATGTCTTATATTCTAGGTTCTTCAAAGTAGCCACCTTTTGCTTTGATTACTGCTACGCACACTCTTGGCATTCTGTTGATGAGCTTCAAGAGGTAGTCACCTGAAATGGTTTTCACTTCACAGGTGTGCCCTGTCAGGTTTAATAAGTAGGATTCCAAGCCTTATAAATGGGGTTGGGACCATCAGTTGTGTTGTACAGGAGGTGGATATAGTACACAGCTGATAGTCCTACTGAATAGACTGTTAGAATTTGTATTATGGCAAGAAAACTTTGAAAGTGTCCCCAAGTGCAGTCGCAAAAACCATGAAGCGCTACAAAGAAACTGGCTCACGTGAGGACCGCCCCAGGAAAGGAAGACCAAGAGTCACCTAATCCGAGTCACCAACCTCAGAAATCGCAGGTTAACAGCAGCTCAGATTAGAGAACAGGTCAATGCCACACAGAGTTCTAGCAGCAGACACATCTCTAGAACAACTGTTAAGAGGAGACTGTGTGAATCAGGCCTTCATGGTAAAATAGCTGCTAGGAAACCACTGCTGAGGACAGGCAACAAACAGAAGAGACTTGTTTGGGCTAAAGAACACAAGGAATGGACATTAGACCAGTGGAAATCTGTGCTTTGGTCTGATGAGTCCAAGTTTGAGATCTTTGGTTCCAACCACCGTGTCTTTGTGTGGCGCAGAAGAGGTGAACGGATGGACTCTACAGGCCTGGTTCCCACCGTGAAGCATGGAGGAGGAGGTGTGATGGTGTGGGTGTGCTTTGGTGGTGACACTGTTGGGGATTTATTCAAAATTGAAGGCATACTGAACCAGCATGGCTACCACAGCATCTTGCAGCGGCATGCTATTCCATCCGGTTTGCGTTTAGTTGGACCATCATTTATTTTTCAACAGGACAATGACCCCAAACGCACCTCCAGGCTGTGTAAGGGCTATTTGACCAAGAAGGAGAGTGATGGGGTGCTGCGCCAGATGACCTGGCCTCCACAGTCACCGGACCTGAATCTAATCAAGATGGTTTGGGGTGAGCTGGACCGCAGAGCGATGGCAAAAGGGCCAACAAGTGCTAAGCATCTCTGGGAACTCCTTCAAGACTGTTGGAAAACCATTTCAGGTGACTACCTCTTGAAGCTCATCAACAGAATGCCAAGAGTGTGCGTAGCAGTAATCAAAGCAAAAGGTGGCTACTTTGAAGAACCTAGAATATAAGACATGTTTTCAGTTGTTTCACACTTTTTGGTTCAGTATATAATTCCACATGTGTTAATTTATAGTTTTGATGCCTTCAGTATGAAGCTACAATATTCATAGTCATGAAAATAAGGACAACTCTTTGAATGAGAAGGTGTGTCCAAACCTTTGGTCTGTACTGTATGTGAAATCTAGTTACTGCCTTTCAAAAGCAATTGGTTGCACTGGATTGTTTTTAATGGTATTTGAGTAAAAGGTGCAAACTACAGTTGCAAACTACACTTTTCGTATTTTGGTCAAAAAATGTGAAAACCATGTATCACTTTTCAGCCAGTGCCAGTAGTTACATGACAAAATGTGGAAAATGTCAATATGTGTGAGTATTTGATGAAGGCACTGTGTACCGACATTCCTTATAAGGCATAACAACTTGGGGAAACAACCTTTTAGGTGAAAAAACATCCAGCTGTAGTTGTGGTAAACTAACAAAGTTGCAACATTTTGGTAATAACCTAAAATCATTTTTTTATCTTCAGTATCATGCTTAGCATCATTTCAACAGATCCAGCTTTAGAATTGCTTATTAGTTGCTTCATTGTAATTTAATGAAGCCCTTTGTAGAAATGTATGTAAATAAAAAAGAAAAGACTAATCAAGAATCAGTTACTTGGCTTAACTACAGTTGATTGACCAGCCAACAAAAACTTTGGCTGTTAACACAATATTGTACGCGACTGCCAAAAGAAAAGTGAGCAGAAGCCAATTTGTGTCAGTGTAGATAAAATAAGCTTTATTTGAATTGCATTGTTGCTCTTTATTTAATTTAATCAGGATCTGCCTTTACCTTTTATCATTGTTGAAAGCGCTAATTAATCAGTCACTCGTTTTTCTAAATAAACTAGTAAATGAATTATATCAATCATTTAAAAAAAAAATTAAAAAAATCAAGAAAAATCTGGAAGAAATGCATTTTTTTGGCATTTAGAGCATTCACAAAGTGTAGTAAAAAGGGCAGCGAGGGAGAAAAGGAGCAAACAATGCTTAAATAATAAGTGTAAATGTGGAGAATGACTGTGAGTGGAAAACAAGTTATTATAGTTGAAGGTAAGAGTGCAGACATGCTTGAAGTGGGTCACAGCTACAGCAGCCCTGAAAGACACTTTCTGGAGCCTCCCTGCGCTGTGCATGCAAGGTTTAAATTTCGCCTCAATTCTCCATTAATGTCCACTGAGTTCCCTGGGTGATTTTCCTTTCAAATCTTGCTATCACATGTAATGGCAGAGTCTACACAATATGATTTAATCAGATTAAAGCTATTCTGTTCTTGACTGTAGTAAGGGATATTTACCCAAAGCCCTTGTTGGCTTAAATTGCACATTCAAATCAATCCAGCAAGGACTTGGAAAAGGTATGAAAATAGTTGTTAGTGACAGAGATTTTAAAAGACCTTGGTCTACTAAACTGAGTGTAGAATAAATGTCAATATATCATCTGAAAATTTTGAGAAAATGGGACAACTGCAAAACTGCCAAGACATGGCCTTACACCTACTGATAGGCTTAGTAAGGAGAAAAAAAATCATATAGGCAAGCAAGAGGCCCACAGTAACTCTGCAAGAGCTGCAGAGATCCTGGCTGAGTTGGGAGAATCTGTCCGGTACTCCAAAAATCTGTCCTTGGAAGAGTGGTAAGAGAAAACAAATTTAAAAGAAAGTTAGGTGAAATGAACAAGCCATGTAGGAGACAGCAAAGCATGTGAACGAAGGGGCTTTAGTCAGATGAGTCCAAAATAAAACGTTTATGCTATTTCTGGAAGAAATCAACATACCATCCTCATAGTGACACATAGTGGTGGCAGGAAGTGAACCTGGTCAGAGTTGTTGGAAAGTTGTGAAAAGTTGTATGGAGCTTAATATTGAGGAATCCTGGAAGAGCCCCTGTTTAATGCTGCAAAAGATTCAAGACTGGGGGTGAGGTTCACCCTTCCAGCAGAAGAACAACCCTAAACATCCAGGCAGAGCTGAAATGGTTTAGATCTGAGTATATCCATGTGTTAGAATGGCCCTGTCTAAATCCAGGTCTAGGTTGTTGTGCAAAATATTAACTGAGGTTGATTTATTACAAACGTGCACCACACTTTTTTTGTAATTGTAAGTTTGTGATTGTAAGATGAGGTATATGTTGAAAACTTCTGAGTATACTTCTGAGTACTTTTATTCCAAGGTACTGTATGAAGCTGCATATCAAATAGCTAAGTCTTGTAAGCACATGAACTGGAGCTGCAATCCAAAGCAGAGTGTAGCAAGAATCCAGACTTTTAATTTTAGTCATTAGTGGAAACCTTGAAAGAAGCCAAAAACTGTCCAGCAAATCTTTCAAAAAACTGTGTGCAGAGGGGCGGACCAGTAATCCTTGCACTGACTCTGGGTCAGTGCATAGCCTCACAGGGAGAGCAACTGCTATTGAACCCACAGCTAATGACTTATTGACTGTGTCTCACTGAGCATGCTCTGTCCAGGATGTTTCAAAGGTAAAAAAGCAGAACTGTGGCATGTTGTTACGTGGGACAAGACTATTTGAAACCATCTCTGCCTATATTCTTACACAGACAGAAACTTTGTAGATTGCAGCAGAGTAGGAGAAAGCTGAACAAGAGGAAGCCTCTGACACATTTTTGCTGAGTGTTCTGTCACACTCTCATATTTTGGGCTGTGTTTATGTTTTGCCTAAGCTCGCCTTGCATTTTTGCAGACCTGCTTTCGACTTTCTTACTGGATACAGGCTGTGCTTCTGGTCTCTTTAAAACTCATATGAGTTTGTGTGTATGTGTGTGTATGTGTGTGCTTGTTTAGGAACTTGAGCTCGAACATATTGAGCTCTTCTGAAAAGATTTCACTCTGTGTCTCTCGCCTGCTGCCGTTCATGAAAGTGTGTCACAGACCTGAGAGATGAGCTGTTTCATTTGGTCTGATGTGAATTCAGTGAGTGACCTGTGCACCAGCAGAAATAAGCATGCACGTGAACACTGGCTAATTACCCAATCCCAGATGTTATGTTTTTGGGCTCAGGAGAAATCCTGTCAAATAAGCAGTCCATAGCAAAGGGACTACAAGGACAAATGTATGATTTTGCTTATTAATGAATAGCAGATGAAAAAAACTATTGAGACTCCAAGAAAGCCAGTGTTTAGACAGGCTGAACTTTAGCCTTTGTTCAGTTTTTATTTAGGCTTGCAGCTCAATACAACAATCATGGCTTTCTTAAAATAATGATTATCATAGCTAAACAAATCCCGAATAAATATATTGGAGTTAGACTTAGACTGTACTTCATGAGGTCCCCGAAGGGCTATTTTGTTTGCAGTGAGTAGTAGTAGCAACCATTGCACAATCACACAAGCTATTAATCTATACACAGATGGGCTTAAACTGTGTGTGCAGGGGGTGGTTGGGGTCCACCAAGACTTTTTTGACTTTGGTTACTGAACTGGACTTGAAAAGGTCCATAATGTCATATAATTGTATCCCGAAGATTTGCCCACATTCTTTGACAACGCTCGGCAAGCCGTTCATTTTGGACACGATAATGTGCAAGAAAGGAATCCTGCAGGATAGGGCCATGGACAAAAGGGGCATCAACATTCAACAAAGACACTGAGTCATAAGCAAATTTATATAAATAATCTATGATGATTCTGATGCTGACTTTGGTACAAGAAAAGACAACAAAGGTGATAAAATGCAACCCGAGGGGCACCTGTAGAAGACACCACAGCATCAGACAGTGTGCCATTTACTTTGGTCTGCTATGTCTTTTTTGTCAGGAAGTAAATTAGCCACAAAATCAAGGCAGTATCCACATCGCTGGATTTTAGTCTCTCTGCCAGGATGTGGGGTTGGATGGAATTATGGAGGACTAAAAGTAGGGATGCAAAGAAATAATTGACTTATGATTAATTGTCAAATAATGGTTTGATTCAATGAACTGATGATGTTCACTTATCTTGTCTTTAAATTATATCTGTCTCTGTTCATGGGGGATTTTAAGTCTTTCGCATATTTTATTGTATTCATCGTATTTTTTTTCTGTTCACTAAGCTAATATGTTCCTTTTTTATTATATTTTATAAATATGTCAAATTTTAATGTATGAGATAACCACATTTCTTTGTTTTCTCAGTCAGTATTTAATAAAGCGGACACAATAAATTGTTAAAATATAATGATGAGCTTTTTTTAAATCTAGCATACTGTATAAAATGTAGTTGTTTTTTTTTAATGACTGCTTATTAATGAATCGTTAGTTGATCGATAATATCAATCAACTTTAGATTAACTCATTAATCGATAACTTGCATCCGCAGCACAAAGGTATTTGCCTCCTTAGTGTAAGTGCCATACTGAGCAGGGTCCAAATGGCATCATCTACTCCTCTTCCTGCTCTGTAGGCATGTTGGAGTGGACCCAGCATGAGTGTGATTCAAAAGTTCACATATGACAATTTTCTCACAGGTTTTCATTATAAGAGAAGGTTATAATCCTTGTAGCACCTTATAATCTTTAAGTGACCTGGTTTTGGGTACAGGAACGTGGATAGAAGATTTTCAAATGTGAAGATGTTGGTGATAAGACTGGTCATTTTATTTCAGCTACTGCTATAGGTGTTGAGGTTAGCTGCACAGAGAGCAGCTGAATTGCTAGTTACTAAATTCTATGACTTTCAAAGCAAAAGTGCTAAGTTTTTGATGCAGGAGTACAACTTTTTCTGTCATTTGTGTCCAGACAAAAATAACTTTAACCACAATAAAATGTATTACAGCCCAAATTCTTAATGATCTATGTAATAAAAAATGAGCAAACATGCTAGCCTCATAGCTAAAACAGAGTTGGGCGTACTGTGAGCGGCGCAGACTCCGTGGGAACTCCACGCACAATGTCCGCGGCATTTGAGGTTTCATAATCGAGCGTAGCAACTTCCTGCATTTCTGGTGACAAATTTCTACATTTCCCACACTTTCTGCCATGGCCTCATTTAACTAGGAGGAAGAGCTAATTTGCCATGTAGCTTTGGTGAAACAAAACCAAAGAAGGGGGTAGATAGGACCATTAAACCAGACTAGGGATGAATAAGGGGAATACACCTGTCGCTGCAGAGAGTGGCAGTAACACTGCACATACTCGCAACTGTTGGATGTGAAGACTTTTTTTCACCAATCAGGTTATTGTGTGACGCGTCGTATGTTGTAACAATTGTGCTTTGCGCGTACGTGTCCGGCGGAAGTCTGCTTTTCAGCCCTCCTGGAGTACATTCAGAGTCAAGTACGCCTGACTGTGTGGGGCCCTTTAGTCTAGAGCTTCAGCAAACAGATTTAGCAGAAGCGAGCTCGTGGGTTCGTGGAATACTGTAGTGTACTTCTGGAGGTGGACTTTCTGGTGTCCTCTGGATGACTGTCCGGCTGCGTAGTCTGACTGTGTTTGAGCTAAAAGTTATTTTGTTGGCCAGATATTCTTCTTAATTTTTTTGTACAGAGCCTGAATTCATGTTTCCATCAAGTACAGTAAGTCTTAAGATGCTGAAACAGTAAATCAGCTTTGAAGCACCACACAGTTGCAATTACAATTAACACATTTGACTCTTGGTTCTTTTTCTTAAATGCTGTGATTTACACCATACTTAATTGGACTAACTACCAAAATGTTGCACTTTTGTCTTGTCAGTTCACAGAATATTTTCCTAAAACATTTGTGGAATTATCAAAATGTTTTTAGATAAATCCATTGTGCTCTTTTTGGTCACAAGAACCCTTACACGTTGATACATTGAGATATAAATGTGTTTGTTTGTCATCTGTTCTTGAATTTATTTAGAGTAGGGCATGAGGTGTTGCTATTTGAGAGACAAAACAGCAAAAAACTAAGTAAATCTGTAAGTGGGCAAATACAAAAAGTGAACAGAAGAGCAACAAATGTACCGCTGTAATTTATAAGGAGATCTAGACTCCGAATGTGGAAATGCAATGAATGCTTTTGATAAAAAAATCTAAATTTTTAGTGTCCATTTAAAAGTTATGTAATGGTTTTTACAGTGCTTGAGTAAAAACACAAAAATAAACAAACATAGAGTAGGCCCCTTATTGTCTGCATTGTGAACTGAGGTTAAGGATATTGGCCTCTCAACCTCAGAATATAATTAAAGCCTGTATTCTGTAATGAAACATGTACAGACAGTGATTAAATATTTTATGTTCACCCCTTAAAGTGTGCTCAAAAACATTTTTATCTGTCTCAAAACTATGGTCATGTACTATATTGTTTGCTGCAAAGAGGATAGCATACTTCAAGTTGTGCACAGAATGTCAAAAGGGGGTCTGTTTACAACCATGTCTGCAGCTGTTGCTTTAAACACTGACAGATCCAATTTGTGGCCCACAGGGCATCAAAGCTTTAAATGCCTTTAGGATATGCTTCTCCAAAGTTTAAGACATAGAAGCATGTACATATAAAAACATTTAAATATGATTTATGGCCAGGTTTAAATATCCATTGTCTGCTTATCCCTTAGTTGGATGCACAGATCCCTGTAGAGAGCAACAACCTTAAATTAATGATAAAATTCACACATTTTACTTACAAACCTATCTAGTGGAGTAAAGTTGAGAGTTTTATCACTCAGGAAGCATGCTCAAGCTGCAACACTGATGTAGATGCTTAATATCTATATTATGGTGTGGACTGTGGTTTATTTCTCTTTCTCACACTCAAAAAAGTTCTTTCCAAAATCACATTAACTACTTTGGGATTTTTAGCCTACATGGCCTCCTGAACACAACCTGTTGTGACTCTTTTGGTTCAGCGTTCTACTTCAGACACAGATCAACATCCCAATTTATATAGAAAGGCCTCTGGGAACACAGCAAGAGAGACAAAGATGTTGAGGCATTCTCTCTCTCGCTCTGTATCTCCCTTTCTTTCCTCCTTCTCCGCCTGAGTGCGTCTGTCGCTCCCGTGCACAGATATTGACAGCTTGTTTTCCCCGACAAAGTGCTGAGTTTTCGAGAGACTGTCGCTTCCCATTTGCCGTTTAATATTTCAGTGTGAAGGCATTCTGAGTGTTGATGCTGCAGGGTGTGCTGCAGGAATTGAGCTTTGGTGGCTTGATTGAAAAATGTGCCCTTAAAAGAGATTGATGTGAAAGGCTTTGTAATAAAAAAGTATTTTTTGATGATCGCTGCAACACAGTGTCATGTTTTCAATAAATAGCTTGTTGTGTAAACTTCTCTGTGATCTGCAATATTTGTAAGTTTATCTTGCAATGCAAACAGCACCAAGACTTTAAAGTTATCGGTCTCCAGAAAGAAAAAAAGGGCAAAAATATTCAGACCCCTTAAACTTTTCCACATTTTGTCCAGTTACAACAACAAACTTCAGCAATTTGTATTGCTGAAGTTTTGTTTTGTTTTGTGCTAGACCAACACAAAACAGTGCATAATCATGATGTGGAAGCTAAAGGATACCTGGTTTTATACATTTTTGCACAACAGTATCTGAAAACTGTGGCGCTCAGAAGTGCTGTATTTATTAAATTACTACTTAAACGACTTAGGATTTCATTTAAGGGGATCAATGTAAAGAATACAATCCACATTTATATTTTATTTACTAAAAAATGGAAAATAATCCATTCTGTTTTTCCACTTCCATTTACCTCTTTCATTTCATACCTTTACAATTCTGTGACTACCATCTGAGATGAAACAGAGGCGTAACAGCAGTGGGACAACTTAGGCCTCCTCATTTCATGTCGACATCTTAAGGTGATCACTGTGGATGCAGAATGTGAAAGAGTGACCTGAAACGAGCTTCTGAGGCATTTTGTTACAAATGAGTTGATAGAAAATCCTGAGAACCACTCTGAAAGAATAGTGTCAACTACCATATTGATGTGGTAACATATAACTCTATAAGCCAGCTCCTTTATAACTGATTAATTTTTTCTTCACTGACCGTTCACTTGAACACATAAAAGGCAACAGGGTTTTATTTAAAAAATGGGGAGTTCTCTGGCACAAATAAATTTGGCCCACATCAAGTTGTCAATCAATATGATTTCAAGGGTGTTGATTTTTACAGTGATAGTATGGAATCTTTGATGTGGGGTTCTGTGACGTAATTGTTAGTAGTCAGTACCTTTCTGAAGTGAGTTTGCAGAATTTCTCATGCCCCAAGTAAGGTTTGTTAGACTAGTGCCTCTGACAGAGCGAACAAAACAAATTCAAAAATGTTATACCAGTGCTAGCCAATACTTTACTTGTCAAAGTCACTTAAGTCTGCTTTCTTTCCCGTTGTGATGCTTCGTTTACACTTCAGCAAGTTGTCTTCCCCACATCGAGATGCATAATAGCACGGAAGTGCTCTAATGTGATTGGCTGTTTTGATATTTGCGTTAACAAGTATGCAGATGAACCTAATAAAGTAGACAGTGAGTGTTTATTGGCCCAAATATTTTTCTTCAACATTTGCCTCGTTATTTTTTATTCATGGAAGACTACCTATTGGCCCTTTTCTATTAGAACTTACTCTGCTCTATTCCACGGCTCTATTTGACTCCACATGCTTAGGTCATTTTTCATTAAAATTGCGCACCACCTCAATGTGGGTGTGGTTGTCATAGCAAGGCAGCCCAGAGTTCGAAAAGTAACATGACCTGTTTTGTATGTGACACAAACACAACACAACAGAGGATGACATGGAAGCAATCTTAAACCTGCTGCTCAGTCCATGGCTTTGTGTCAGAATCCAAGTAAAAGAAGAGATCCAGAGAAGGCATGACGAAACTCTACAAAAGTAGGGGAGCATGTGGGAAGCCATGGAGTGGTATCAAACTGAAGGATATGCGCTTGACAAAGTGTGAGAGTAAGCTAATGGTACAGAATGTTACCTTGCTGTAGTAGTCATATACACAATAATCCCAGCGTACTTCAATTTAATTGATAAAGATATTAGTTATTGTAATATGTATGCTGTGTGTATCAGTAAGTCTGGGCGTCTAACCCAGGCTTCCAGTGGGGGGATGTTATTGTTCCCAGTTTCACAAACTTGCAGTGGTTGGTGAACTTCAGGATGTTGGAATAAATGTTTAGCTTCCTATGCAACAAACTGCATCCAGCTCTCGAGCGACAAGATATGACTTTCAGTATCTTTTTGCAGTTAGCATCACAAATCTGTGCAGGTGAGTGCAGACGTTATGTGCTGCTGCAGATATAAAAATATTGTTGTGGCCCTCCCAGCCCTGAGCTCAAAAGGGTATTACTGTATCTCATTAAGGATTTTGATAATTAAACTCCAGACCAGTATCAAAAAATACAGATGCAAGTATGGTACCGAATTCCTTAGCATGAAAGTGCAATCACAGAAGAAAACATTTTCTTCTGCACTTGTACATCCAAGAATAGAGATGTTTGTGTGATGAAAATAAATAAGAGGTCGAAGAATACCCTTTACATGTGGAAAGAGATTCTAAACCAGACAACATAAGTACACGTTCGGGTCGAACCACTCTGGCTGTTGTGGTTGTTGATGGTCCGGTAATCGCTTTTCAGCATTTAAGCTTCTCACGAGATTGCTTTGGTTTTCAATAGTACCTGTGAGCAGCCATCAACGAAGTCGTTCTAGTGACGCAACTAGTGACGCCAGCCCCTACCCAATCAGTGATCAAGAGTCATCTGACATCGTGTTTCAGCCCCAATCGACTTGCTTGGAACACCGGCCAAGGAGATCCTAAAAAAGAGGCTGGTACTAATTAACCGTTAATAAGCCGTGCCAAGTTGAGCCACGCCGAGTAGGTACTAGTGGAAAAGGGCCATTAGAGTGAATCCCAATTTGTCCATGCACTCAGCACCTTTTAGTTTTTTTTTTCTGAGGCGGGGGGCTGACCCATTTTATTGGAAGAAATTTAAACAACTTCTTTTGTGGCTTCAAATTAAGAGCCAAAGGGTAGATGTTGGCCTAGTTGTAAAGGGGTAACTTGAAATGGGTTTCAGCCCAACTTCCTCTCCTCTGCCTTCCACCGGGATCCTGGGAACAATTGTTACTCCAAGCTTATCCTAAAGCTGGCCGTCCTTCAGAAGTTAATGGCTGTGGTTCCAGTTAAGTGATTTTTGGTAGCTGCTTGATACTTCAGCGGGATGCAGTTAGGAAAATGTTTTAAAGCCACATCTTTCAGTGAACTGAAAAAAAGTAGAGTTTCATGGATTTCTGTCTGTGAGGGTTACCTAACTCACATTCACGTCTTTGCTTTTTTTTTAGCAATGTCAGAATGAGTGATGCTTACAGCTTCACATGGATCGTTTTTACCTGCAAATCAATACCAGTAAATAATTTAAGGAAATCACAGTGTTGATATAGCTAAACAGGAGAAAATCCTGTTTTCTATCCCTGATTTCAGCTATGTGCTGCTTCTGACTGTTTGATTTAGACTTTCTCCCTTGATGTTTCAGCGTGAGTGGGGTTTCGCCGTCCCTCTCTGAGAGTCCTGGAGTTATAACAGCTGCTCAGACCTGATTAGAGCCATCGTCCTTCCAGAGCCAAGCCCACACATCTCTGTCCTACTTTCTCTTCCTCTGATCCTCCTCATCTTCTCCCCTCCTCAGCTCCCATCATCTTCTGAAGTCATGCTCCAACCAGTCTTTATGAATAAAAATCACAATCCGCTTTTCATTTGTCAAGTTTATTGTATGTGTGCTTAAGTACATTCAATTTAAAATAAATGCTTCATACTAAGGCCAGAGTCATTTTTAATTGTATCAGCGAATCAGCACCATTTGAGGAGGCATCATAGTCTAGCTTGGGAGCCATTTCTTTTCTGGTAATTTTCCTTATTTTAATCAGTTTTAGCATAATCCTGTCTGCAGTTTATTGTTTTCAAATGAGGACTTCATTTATTAAGGCAAAATGGCACTGTGTGACAAAGGGTTGTGCCACCTTTGGGGACAACTGCCTGCCAGTCCAATAATTGTCAATGATCCATTTCATTACTGGAGAAATTTAGGCCCCATCTTTACAGAATTGGTTTAATTCTGCAACATTGTAAGGTTTCAAGCATAAACAGCTCAATCAGATTTAAGTTTGGGCTTTGACTAGGCAACTCCAAAACCATCATGTAATGTTTTTTGAACCATTCAGATGTAGACTTACTGTTTAGCTTTTGCATCATTACCTAGTTGTGCCTCAGCGTATGATCACAAACTGATGGCTAGACTTTCTTCTACAGGATTCTCTGCTGGAGAGCAGAGTTCATGTCAAGTTAGCCATCTTGAGGCAGCTAAAAGGGCCAAGATCATCACACTACAACTACATAACTTTCAGTTTGATGTTCCTTTTCTGAAATGCTGCATTAGTTTTATGTCACATTAATTTGATTAGTTAGTTTATTAGGGAACATGTATGGGAGAATTAATCTCAAAGGAAAACATACTTTACACCAGATTATCCACTCACTGGCCACTTTATTAGGTACACCTGTCCAACTGCTCGTTAAAGCAAATTTCTAATCAGCCAATCACATGGCAGCAACTTAATGCATTTAGGCATGTAAACATGGTCAAGATGATCTGCTGCAGTTCAAACTGAGCATCAGAATGGGTAAGAAAGGGGATTTAAGAGACTTTTAACGTGGCATGGTTGTTGGTGCCAGACAGGCTGGTCTGAGTATATCAGAAACTGCTGATCTACTGGGATTTTCACGCACTACCATCTCTAGGGTTTACAGAGAATGGTCTAAAATAGAGAAAATATCCAGTGAGCGGCAGTTCTGTGGGCGCAAATGCCTTGTTGATGTCAGAGGTCAGATGAGAATGGCCAGACTGGTTCCAGCTGATAGAAACACAACAGTAACTCAATGGATGTGCAGCTGACAAATCTGCAGCATCTGTGTGATGCTATCATGTCAATATGGACCAAACTCTCTGAGGAATGTTTCCAGTACATTGTTGAATCTATGCCACGAAGGATTAAGGCAGTTCTGAAGGCAAAAAGGGGTCTAACCCGGTACTAGCAACGTGTACCTAATAAAGTGGCTGGTGAGTATAGCTGTTAGAACTAATTTCCAAAACAATATGGAACATGTACATGAGGTATAATGAGAAAAAAATACGTAACATAATTACAGTTCTAGCAAAAGAAAATATACAAATATGGAAAGTAATAAAAGTATTTTTTTATCCTCTTATTCTTATACCCCACTACCCACATTACTTACTTCCCTCAGAAGTAAGTAATGCGTTTAATGCCACGAAGTGTGACTTTTTTCAAGATAAAAGGAATCATAAGGCTGGCATGTGTGTTTGCTTCTATGCAAAATGTTTTTATAGACTAGGTAATTTTAATTCTTTTGGAAGTTTGTTCCATTTTGTTATTTTTTTTAAATGACATAGGTGATTTTCCTAAACCTATTTTACTTTTGGGATTAAGACATCGCTCCCTGAATGTTAAATGTCTTATTCTGCTCATCTTTTAAGATGTCAATTTCACAAACTCCAATGGTAGAGGTGCCACTTGGAACATAAATAAACATTTGAATATTTATTGTTGTTTCAGTGTAACATATTGAATTTTTGTAAGAATGTGACAATAATGATATTGTCAGGTTTTTCTATCCAGGATCTTACGAGTTGCTTTTTAAAGTAACTCCAGCTTTTTTGCCTTTGACCTACATGATAAACCAAAAGAGAGGTGAAATAGAATTGTTGCATTCATGTATGTTTTTGTAATAAAATGCTGACCTTCCAAAAAGTCAAACTTTTTTTTATTTTCAATAGTGCTTTTGTCATTGGAAGTCTATCATGGATGCCATTTTTCCCTAGTCTCTCTTTGCTATAGTTTTACATGAGCATTGGCCTTAACAGACCGAGGCCTGGAGTGTTTTAGATGTTGTTATGGGTTCTTTTGTGACCTCCTGGATGAGTCTGTGATGCGTTCCTTGGAGTCATTTTGGTAGAATGGAAGGTTTACCTCCTACCATTGGTCAATAATAACTCATACTGTAGTTTGCTGTAGTATCAATGCCTTAGAAGTGGTGTTATAACTCTTCCCAGACTGATAGATGTCAATAGCTTTAGCTCAATTGTTCTTTATTTTCTTGAGAGCATGATGTATTGCGTTTGGAGATCTTTTAGCCTACTTCATACGGTTTAACAGGTTCTGTTTAAGTAATTTCTTTATTCCACAAGTCTTGTAGTAATCAGGTGTGACTAGCAAAATTGAACATGGTTGTTTACTCTGGTTTTCTTTGTTTGATATTACTGTGATACAGAAGTAACAAAGGAATAAATCTTTAAGGGTAAGTGCAATTTCACAGCACAAGCCATTCCTCTCTATTCCTGATAAGAAATGTTTATGCATAACCTCCATGCATAAAAAAGTCAGAATTTAAATACAATTCTGGACTCTGTGCATTTAAGCACCACAACCTGAAAGAAGTCTTTCTGGGGTGGGACAAAATGCAGTGCAATCTTTGAAAAAAGTTATCATGACTGTAAATAAATGGGAAAAGTAAGTATATCTGTATAGTTTATTGAGCCTTTTATCGCCATAAGCTGAAGCAGTAATTTTCTGTATATCAATATTGCAATATCAGTGTGCACTATATTAATACCACAAAAGATTAATATAGGATAGCAATAAGCATTAGTTAATTATATACACGTAAATAGAATGCTACTCACTCTCTTGGGTCTGTAATTACAATAAACCCAAAGCAGACCAACATTAACTCTGTTGGCTGAAGTATTTGTTTATTTCTCATAAATCATATCATTATCAGGACATTCACCAACAACATTCCAGTTTGCTTAATTTTCAGATATTGCACAGCCCTAGGTTCCACCAAAATAATTCAATCAGGCTGAATACTGGATTTTGACCGGACCGCTTTGTTATTCTGTTTTTCAACCAATGAGCTGCAGATTAGCTGTGCTTAGGGTCAGTGTCCTGTTGGATGACCCGCGTTTGTGCCAACATCTCGACCACCATTAAATTTAACAGTTGATAAAACGGTGTTTGAGGTCTTTGTATTGATATGCTGAGATTTTTTTTTTTGCCAGACATCTCTGGATTGGTCGCTTTGTTGCAAACAACATTTATCTCAATGGCTTTTGATGGGTCAAACTTTGCAAAGCTTAGTTGTGCTACCGTTTTCTTTTAAGAGAAGCAGATTTCTCCTGCTAACCCTTCCAACTTGCCATACTTGTTCACCTCCAGTCATGTATATTTTAGGAAGACAGTCAAATCAAATCCTGTAACCAGCTTAGATATCCCTTTGATTGAGGATTTCTTGGATCTAATAATCCAGATCAACGTTGACAAAATAGTTCTCAGTCTAAAACCACACAAAACCTTAAAAAAAAAATTCAGGTCACTAGAAAAGGTGATATTGGGTTGGTGAAGAGGGTAGAAAAGGACTCAGGTAGGTGGCAGAGAGTAGCCCTGCATTTACATGGAATAACCTGTTCTGCTGCATGATTCGTGTGCAGCAGTAAAGACAGTCTGACAGGCTTTGAGATACCATCAGTACTTGCAAAATGAGAGATAAAAGTGCCACCTAACAGGTATCAGACATGTGTCTGTTCTAGTTGATGTGGAATCAAAACGTTCTGGTCCCATCACTATGATCTGGTCTGACAAACAGGGATCCAGTCATAGTCATGGTTTGCTTCGACAGACCAATGGGTAAGATGCATTTCCAGTGGTGATTTTCATGTGTCTAGACATAAACGTTTCTTTTATATGTGAGCCTCAAGCTGGGAAACAAGTAGCATGGGATGCTAGTGCTGAATAAAAGAGCAATTCGTAGCCAAGCAAGGTAGAGATCCCGTTTGCTTTCCGCTGGTGAGATTCAAAATTGATGTTATTAATAGAGATACTCTGTCCAAGGATCTTGTGGCTGATTTCCAGTCAGTGACTTTGTAAAGCTGTTACCTTCCAATACCAATTTTAGTTGATCTTGCGTTCTCCGTATGTATAAATAAGAGCAAAATATATATTTTTTACTTTCTAGATTAATTTTAAACATAACCATCCTAAAAATGAAATATTTGTGGTAATATAAAACACTGATTCCTCAAAAACAGCCCAAACCTAGAGCGGCTTCTCACCGTGTTTGACTAAAACTCAGCAAATTCATTAACCCCCCATCCCACCAAAAGTAATTGATTAGAGGTGTTCATAAAATTCCTTTTACTCCATTACAAGACAGACTTAGGTTCACTAATGTTTCTGTTTTTCACAAAATTGAAAATGTAATGTGAGCATATTAGAAGACACTGTATTTTTTCTACAAGTTCATTTCAAAATAATTGACTTCAGGGTCTAAAAATTTATTTTTAAAAGGAAAAAGCTCTTGTTAAATCATTTATGTATTTATTGTAACTGTGTAGAAACCTTTCTGTGATCAATTTTTTATATGAGGTGCAGAGTTTACATCCTCTCTGTGTTAAAGAGAGCAGTCTGTGTTACACAGCTCTGCAGTTAAAGCGGATTTCACGAATATTTCAACACAAAGACATGGTGATAACAGGGGTGACATTTTAAATTGTCTTAGGCGTCTTATATTAGCAAATTTTAGTAGTGGCTGTTCGGCCTGTTCCTGCTTCTGTTGCCCCCAAGCAATTAAGTGAAATTATAGAGCCAAAAAAATGCTTTGATGTCCCGCACAAGGCATGTAAGCGTCTCTTTTGTTTTTTCAGCAGCAAGTAAGTTTGTCTATTGCATGAAAGCAATAGGAAACTTGTTCAGAGCGTAACCAACAGACAGACCCACTTAAAAGCTTTCTGTTGTCTGCTGACATCTAATTCCCTGTTGGAGCACCCTTTAACAAGCAGTATGCGTGCCTTTGTAAAAAAAATAAAAGAAATTCTTTCCTTTCACCTTTTCTGCCTTCTCTGACTGAATTTTAAGCACCTAATGGACACTGAAAGTAGCTCCAATAACTTTGAGTCTTTTTTTCTCAGTACCAACTTCCACACCTGGTGGTGTTGTAAGCGTGATCCGGTAGTGCTTATGTCAGGTGCGTTTACTGATTGGAAAAATCACCAATCAGGGCTTTTCAAATCAATTCTGGGCATCAGCCGATTTCTTGGTGCATCTCTAGTTATTATGTGTTATTTTAGTCTATTTATTTCCTGTAATTCTTTTTTTCATTCATAACCTGCAAAAATCCCCAATCAGTCCACTCAATTTAATGATTGTTAATCTTGATTTGGAAAACAAACAAAAAACAGCAGGTGGTTGTTATGTCAGCAGCTATGATGTCAGTCATCACAGTATCTCTAATGATTAAATTTTCAGCTAAGAAAACATCTTATGTTTCAAGTGCAAATAAATTACATAAAATAAAACATTACATATTCTCTATTCATTGTCCTTTAAACCATTGTTCTAATTTGAGCTTTTAATTGGTAGAAATCTCTCTGCAAAGACATTGATGGTTATTTATTTATGGTCTCTGATCAGTGATAACTGGCAGGTCTTTTTTCAAAAAGGATGACTAGAAAAATTGATGGGTTTCTCCCAACTCAAATTTCTCAAGTGTCACTGTTAGTTGAGCAGCTTCATGATAGACAAGATGCTTTTCATAGTAAAAACAAAACCACAATTTTCCATTTTGAAGAGCCCACTGTAACTTCAGAAGAATGCAGTATTGGCACACAAACCACAGGGATTTTGTTCAGCTGAACACAGCAGCTGCATATTGCTTTGATTAACCCTTAATTGTTTGGTTAATGGTCACTGTTTAGATACAGTTAGTTTTCTCATTTGAAAGATCTAAAATGTAGCACACTGAGTGCCGGATAACTCATTTCAAACTTGGAAAACACTTTAATAAAATCAGCCAGGGATTCCCTGAGCATCGTGAATTTGGCTGACTGGTTTGGTTCAAAGAGACTGCGTAATGAGATGCAGAAGTAGAAATATGCAAAAATAAAATAACAGAGACAGAAGAAAAAAAAATAAGGTGGGAGGAAGTCAGATGAAAGCAAACAAGAAGTAGTAGGAGTGAGATGTTTACCTCCCGCCCCCCCACCCCCCCACCCCCACCTCCCCCCCCACCCACCCAGGCTATAGCAGCAGGTTGTTCAGCCTAAGGCTGGCTATGCTTGGGGTTTTGTGAATGAAATGGATCCTTTGGCACAGAGCCCATACATTACACAGCAAGCTTTTCTCCTGTCTTCCTTCCCATCCCTCCTCTGTTGCCCCTCCTTTTAATCAGGAGACTTCCCAGACTGCAACATGTTGTGATCCAGTTATCATCACTTAGCATCTCTATCATCACTTGGGGCTCTTCAGCTCTTTCCAGTGCTTTCTGGGTGTCAGTTGCATCTTTTGTTCTCAAATTTGCTCTAAGTTTATCTTAAAATAACAATGCTTTATGTGAACAATTTCAGTGATGGAACGAGTAAACCTAACATTAAACAGGTCTTTTTAAAATGTTTTAAAAAACTGTTTTCATTTTGTTATTCATATTCACAGGTTAGGCATAACAATATGACCACGGAGGGAGTTTCTTACAGAAAGGTGTTGGAAATATGCAGTGCATCACAGTTTGTTTCATATCAAGCAGAATAGTCACAGACCAGTTTGGAGGCCCATACTAAACAGCCCAACACATCATTAAAAGAACACCATACCCACAATGCAATATGGTGGTTGCAGCATCATGTTCTGGGGTCATTGTTCTTCAGATGGAACCAGACTTTTAGTCAAGAAGAGTTCTTAATACCAGTTAGCTATGACCCAAACCTTCAGGGGTTTACTAGAAAATTTAAGGTGAAGAAAGGTTTAATTTTTTTTGCAATTTTTGTATAAGTCCAAGGATTCTTCTAAATCAACAAAAGAACTTTTTCAACAGGAAATAAATAATGTTTTAGGATGGTCAAGCCAGAATCTAAACAGAAAATCTAGGGTTACCTGAAGAGGGCTTTGAAGAAGATATGTCCTCATAATGATGATATGATGATATTTGAAAAACATTTTTCAAGAAAGAGTTGACAAATGTTGTCAAGTCAAGTTATGGGATGCTGACTGCTATCGCAGCAGACTAAATCAAAAGTTTTAGTTTGAGGGTTTGCACACTTAAGCACAATGTTGCTTTTTTATATATTTCCCCCTCTTACAGATCAGTTTGATTTGTTCCTTGAATAATTACATTGCACAGGTTAAACGTCACATTACGTGTTTTGGAATGACCATAATCTTATATTTGCATCACAAAAAAACTGCCTTTTTTGTACCTGACTTCCTCAAGGGTGCACTGATATGTGGCAGAAGCTGGAATCAAACCCAAAACTTTCTGATTGAAAGACAACTACTGCTTACGCCTTTACTGACCCTTAAATCACAGAGGCCACTTCAGCTACAGTGATAGAAATTGTTAAAGGATACATGATTTTTTTCATACAGCCTTGTGTTGTTGCACCTTTTTCTTTTATCATGTTTGTCAATCATGTATACATTCTACTCCATTGTTGCTTTGTTTTTCATATATCTTTCAACACAGTATAATCATGACAAGATGATACAGATTCAGTCATGCAAACAATGCTGCGTAGCACAAAGACTTTTGCCAGTCAGTTCCTCTACTCAGTGAAGGGATCATCAAAAGCGGGAAGAGACTGACAGTGGCACTGGTGTCAGGGAGGCTATGCTCTGTCAGCATATAGTCCTCCTTGAAAAGATGTATGGAAGAAAGAGAGAAACTGTGCAGGATACCTTTATTGATCGGGCCCCCATCCCCCCAACCTCTTTTTTTTCGATTCTCAATGTAACCAGAGATACAAAGCAGCACCCAGGAGTTCTTGCTGCTATGTATGCTGTGTCTGCTCTTACGTGTGTGTTATTACAATCTTTTGTAAATTATAGGAGTTGCAAAGCAGACACGGGGATGTTCGGGTTATGGGACAACGCTGTTTATTGGAGTGCTAAACTGGCCAAGATATGGGTGTGTTTTTACACCCCAGATCTGTCTGACTGTGTGTGTTATGTAGCTTTCTTTTCTTTATTTAGGTATAAAACAATATGCTGAAATTTTGAACATCTCATGAAAATGTAAAGAGTATGGCAGAAATGAAACATGGCTGTCTACTTAAACTGACCGGCTGAATAAGGAGATTATTGATCAGATAAGCAGTCAAGAAGTCTGTTGTAAATCTGGGGGAATGGCAGGAACCCAGAGCTCAGGTGGGAGGATCCCAACTTCACAGGACAATATTTGTCCTGCCTTCCACAAAGAACGGCCATTGTTGAAAAAAAGCCTTAAGAAGTACTGCTTACAGTTTGCAACAAGTAGAAGAGACAGCAAACACATGGAAGAAAGTTCTCTGGTCAGATGATGTCAAAACTGAACTCTTTGCCCTTATGTGGAAAACAAAGTTTGATGAAAATTGGCAGTGCAAATCCGCATGAGCATACCATCCTCAAAATGAAACATTGATGTCGCAGCATCATGATGTAAGGATGCTTTCTGTTGGCAGGGCTGGAAAAGCTTGGTGGGAAGATGAATGGAGCTGAATACTGGGTGTTAGTGGAAGAAAAGCTGTTAGAGGCTGCAAATGACTTGAGACTGGGGTGGTGGTTTACTTTTCCAACAGGACAATTACTCTAAAGAAACATACAGAAATATAATGGAATGGTTTAGATAAACATATGTATGTGTTAGAACTGCTCTACTCTAAATCCAATTAATCATCTGTGGCAAGACTTGAAAATTGATGGTCGCAGATGCTCTCCATCAGGTCTGACTCAGATGGAGGTTTCAGTAAGGAAAATTACCCAAAAATTGCAGCAAGCGATGGTTCGTCAAAATATTGATTCGGGGAATAAAAACATATATCCATATCACATTTTTCAGATTCTTATTTGTGTTCTATAACATACTAATAAAATACACTTGAGTTTGTTGTTGTAACATTGCAAAATATTATTTTAAGGGGTAGGAATACTTTTACAAAGCATGGTGTAATTAAAATGTCTAATTGCTCTGGTTTCGCTTTCGGCTCCTCTCCATCGCCTTTTCTTTCCCGCTGATATTTCTGATCAGTCACAGCAAATTTTTCTCAGCAGGCCTGTCAGTGACTAGCAGTTGGGGATTCACACATATGCTTTGTGTCACTAGATCCCCTTAGGTTAGCATGCAGCTTGGGGCTTCCGCGTTGTAACATCGTGTGATGGTGTGAAGCCTGATCTAAGTGGTGGGTTTTTATTTGTAATTACTCCAAACCTGTTTGTGTAAGTGTTTCAAGGGCATTCCTGGCATGCTTTCGGGTCTGAAATGATGATCTGTATTACAGCTTAATTTGAATCTATTTGTGAGCATCTTTCATGTGCACAGTGTGAGCAATGACGCTGGTTTGTAAAAGTGAAAACTGAACTGAATCCTGCAGTTTGCATCACTTAGCATGTGTGTGGATGTGTCGTAGACGGTATGTGGATCTCAGAGGCGTGACAGCAGTGTTGCATATGATGGATGAGGTGAAATCCTGCATGTCAATAATGAGCTCACTTTCCTCTCCTGTAGTCACACCTCTCTCTCTCTCTCACACGAAAGGGTTCCGTTTTTTCAAAATAACGTGCTGTGTGACTAATTTTACTCTTTAGTCGCTGTGCCTGTGAAAATGGGGGCAGATTACTATGTGTGGGAGCTGTTTTTTATTTTCCCAGGGGTATATTCCCTAAAGAGGAAGATGAGAATATCAGTGTATGACTTTATCATAGTTAAACATACACATTTGGTGAGTAAAAAAGTGCTTGGGTTTTTGAGAGAAAGCAGGCGCATTTGCCTTCTTTATTTGCATGTCTGGAGTGAACATCTATCATCATAATCATCATCAAGACACTGCAAAGCGGCGAGGAAGGCAGGCGGGCTGCACAGCTGCCGCTGATCTCTGAGCTTTTTTTTAAACCTTTACAGCAGCAATATCAAACATTTCCAAAACGTTTGCACCTAGGGGGAAACTCATGAAGAGATGCAAGCAGGCAGATGCTTTTTTACACCAGCTGATGTATATTCTTATCATTCGACATGTCACACACCCCGCCATATTGCTGCTTTATTACACCTAAGAAAAATTATTCAGCACATTTAATGCACAGATCCTCTTAAATAAACCCCTATCCCCACCGCCCTCATTCATCTACACCATTTGTTGTTGTAAAATGCTGATGGCTAAAGTGGCTCAGACCATATTTTGGGACCCAGAGGGGATTTCAGAGCACCACTAAACAGCAGAAGTGGGGAGGGGGGACTCATGGAAATGGTACGTCCTGATAGATAACGGAGGGAGAGACCGTGTGTGTGAGCAGAATAGTAAAAAGAGCCCCCCAGACAGAGGAGGGTGCGCTAGAGAGAGAGGAGAAGGGCAAAGTGGGTTGGGGTGGAGGCACAAAGCCAGGAAATTGCATTGCGTGGTGGGTGATTAGTTTACCTCCAGGGTCTCACTTCCCCCTCACTCACCTCGTCTCACTCTTACCGGTTCTTCCCTGCCGCTCTTGTATATTTTCATCTGTGTCTTTGTCTCGCGCCACTTTTGCTGCCTCTCAGCTTCATTCCTCTTCCTCTGTGACTACATCACTGTCTCTTCTTTCAATTCTCCCCTCCTTTTGCCCATTCTCTCTAACTCTACCACTTTCTCAGCAGTTATCTCTTCTGCCTCTTCTCTCCATCTCTGTCTCAGCATCCCCAACTCACCGCCTTCCCCTCCATCTCCCCCATGCTCTTTTTCTTCCTTGCGTGCGGACTTGGCTCTCACCTCCATTTGTGTTTTGTCTTGAGGGCTCAAATAATGCAAACTGTCACCTAAACTGCAAAAGTCGTTGTTTTATGAGGTGGTTATGTTATTTTCAGAAGGGGATGCTTGTTGTTGACTCATTTCAGTTCATGGAAGCGTTTTAGCCTTATAGACCAGCCCTGCTAATCATAAACTCTGGGGCAATAAGCCTGGGCATCAAATGTCTCACAACACAACAGCTGACTCTGAATGAAAGCCAGCCTCCCCACGCTCTTTTTGGACATCGCTCTTTGAAGAGGAACTAGGTCAAGCCTTTTCTTCTTAATCCGTACATAATCTTGCCCTTCTTCTAGTGGAAGAGCAGTCTCTAAACAGCAGAGAAGGGGGCAGGAAAACAGAATGAAAGAGAAGAGAGAAAGAGCATTTCACTTTAGGCTGTCAGGGGTTTTCTCTCTCCATCTCTCTGTCTTTTGAGAAAAAAGCCAGAGTAACAAATCGCTTTTACTGTAAGAAGCTTCTATTATAATATTTAAACTCAAACTGTCAAATTGTCTCAGCCGAGGATAGAGGCATATAGCTCTCTGTTTATTTTGTGTTTCTGGAGCAAATATTCTTCCGCATATTTGATTTTAAAACCTGTGAATCCCAGATACTTAGATATACTATTGAGCTGCAAATCAATTTCTAATATATATATATATAATATATTACATATATATATATAGAGAGAGAGAGAGAGAGAGAGAGAGAGAGAGCGAGCATTAGACCGTAAAAGTAAATCTATTGCCACTCAGACAGCAATTCTAGGTGTTAATCTGCCAGAAAGGACATGTTAAGAATCAAAAAATGAAACTTTAGTGGATAATTAAACTTTTTTTATAGTAAAAAAATTTTAAAAACCTGAAAAGCTGAAAAGCAAAAGAATTATAGAGAGCAAAGAATGTTTCATTATGTTAAGGGTGCAGCTTTGCAAAATAATTCATCTGAAAAGAGCCAAGAGATTTATAATAACTATAGAGAACCTGGAGAGATCAGGTGGAAGCATTTGCTGTCAGAACAAGTATTAGTCCTGACCTTGTATGTAAGAAAAGTAAGAAACTAATTTGCTACCAGCCATGTAGGCGACTTACCAAGATGAAGAAGGTGCACAGGTCAGATAAGATCAAAGATGGGATTTTTTCCTTCATGCAAAAGGCTATGTGTGGTGAAAAACACTGCACATTACCTGGAACTCACTATACTCAAGGTGAAATGTGGTGATGGCAGCATCATGCTGTGGAATGCTTTTCTTCAGCAGGAAAAGGGAAGCTGGTCAGAGTTGGTGGGAAAATGATGATGCTGACTCTAAAAATACAGGCAAAGCTACAGGGGTTGGACAATGAAACTGAAACACCTGGTTTTAGACCACAATAATTTATTAGTATGGTGTAGGGCCTCCTTTTGCGGCCAATACAGCATCAATTCGTCTTGGGAATGACATATACAAGTCCTGCACAGTGGTCAGAGGGATTTTAAGCCATTCTTCTTGCAGGATAGTGGCCAGGTCACTACGTGATACTGGTGGAGGGAAACGTTTCCTGACTCGCTCCTCCAAAAACACCCCAAAGTGGCTCAATAATATTTAGATCTGGTGACTGTGCAGGCCATGGGAGATGTTCAACTTCACTTTCATGTTCATCAAATCAATCTTTCACCAGTCTTGCTGTGTGTATTGGTGCATTGTCATCCTGATACACGGCACCGCCTTCAGGATACAATGTTTGAACCATTGGATGCACATGGTCCTCAAGAATGGTTCGGTAGTCCTTGGCAGTGACGCGCCCATCTAGCACAAGTATTGGGCTAAGGGAATGCCATGATATGGCAGCCCAAACCATCACTGATCCACCCCCATGCTTCACTCTGGGCATGCAACAGTCTGGGTGGTACGCTTCTTTGGGGCTTCTCCACACCGTAACTCTCCCGGATGTGGGGAAAACAGTAAAGGTGGACTCATCAGAGAACAATACATGTTTCACATTGTCCACAGCCCAAGATTTGCGCTCCTTGCACCACTGAAACCGACATTTGGCATTGGCATGAGTGACCAAAGGTTTGGCTATAGCAGCCCGGCCGTGTATATTGACCCTGTGGAGCTCCAGACGGACAGTTCTGGTGGAAACAGGAGAGTTGAGGTGCACATTTAATTCTGCCGTGATTTGGGCAGCCGTGGTTTTATGTTTTTTGGATGCAATCTGGGTTAGCACCCGAACATCCCTTTCAGACAGCTTCCTCTTGCATCCACAGTTAATCCTGTTGGATGTGGTTCGTCCTTCTTGGTGGTATGCTGACATTACCCTGGATACCGTGGCTCTTGATACATCACAAAGACTTGCTGTCTTGGTCACAGATGCGCCAGCAAGACGTGCACCAACAATTTGTCCTCTTTTGAACTCTGGTATGTCACCCATAATGTTGTGTGCATTTCAATATTTTGAGCAAAACTCTTACCCTGCTAATTGAACCTTCACACTCTGCTCTTACTGGTGCAATGTGCAATCAATGTAGACTGGCTACCAGGCTGGTCCAATTTAGCCATGAAACCTCCCACACTAAAATGACAGGTGTTTCAGTTTCATTGTCCAACCCCTGTACATGATATGATTCAGATCGAAGCATTTTCATGTGTTAGAATGGCCATATTGAAGAACAGACCTGAGAATCTGTGATAAGACTTGAACTTTGATGCTTACAGATGCTCTTCGTCCAGTCTGAGCTTGAGCTATTAGCAAAAAAAGAATGGGGATCATTTTAGTCTCTAGATGTCCACAGCTGGATTATACACTACCTTGTGTTAGTCTAGCACATAACATGCCAGTTAATTACCAGTTAAATATGTTTGTGGTTGTAATGTGAAAAAGTTTAAGGGGTATGAATACTTTACAAAGTGCTAAATCTAAGGAATAAGATCTGACATGCATCTTCATTTTGTGTGCAAAAACTAGACTATTGTTTACTAACTTTATCAGGGTCTTCCCTGAATTTATTTTATTGTGACATTTACAAAGAAAAACAGCTGTTACACAAAACCAAAGGTAGGAAATGTGTGTTCCTCCTAAAACTGAACAGGCGGTGAGTAGACTCTGTTTTTACTCTAATCTCCAACTGATGCCACTAGTCAGATCTGCATTGTGTTTCCTGTTGAATGAGGTAGGCAATTTAATTAAGCCATGCTTTTCATTTGATCACCGCTGTGATCATTGCGCTATCATGTGTGAAAGCACATCCCCTGTGCTGTTGACAGGAGATCAATATCCTGTATTTTAAAGGTGAGGCAAATACCCTTTCTTTAAACCTGATACCAAATCCGCAGATTTCAAATCAACAGAAATCTCTGGCATGAATCACCTTCATCTGAATGCAGAAAGACCTTTGTCACATGTCTGGGGTTCCTCTCACTGTCTGCACCTTTTCCTCCCTACGCTTTTCATCTCAGTGGTCACACAGAGTCATGTGACTCGGCTCACTGAGTTGGGGTACCTGAGGACTGTTGCTAATGGTGACAAATGACTGGTGTGCAGAGAAGAACAGAAAATGTACAGCCTAGAGGAAAGCTGATATGCATAGTAGGACCTGGCATGTGCTGTCTGCACAGAAGAAATAGGTGATACGTCACATGTGAGGTTTTGTATTTTAATGAAAATGACATTGAGACATTTTTTACAATATCAACATGCATTTTTATTATTATATCATGGTATGCTGTATTATCATCAGCTCAGAAAAGCTTATGATATTGTATCCTAACTGGATTTAATTTAGGACAAATTAACGATCTCTTAAATTTACTTCAACCTTGTTTTCTTTGCTGAAAGAAAATCAATAAGCACTTACAATAAACAGTTAAAGATGATTTACTTTAATATTTTTGCTGGGTAAACTAAAGGCTGGTTATTCTTAAGAAGCCCGAGGCATCCAGTTAGATATGAGGCTTCACTTGTCTTTTAGTAGTTTTATTAAGTTCTGCTCTCTTTAGTCCATATTGCAATTTCTTTGTGTATGGTTCTATAAAATAAACAGGTAAAAGAAAGTTCACTAATAAGTTAATCTGTTACATATTCTGTGCAGAACAAATAAAACTCCAGTGCTGCTCTTTTACAGTCCTTATGCACTCAATGAACATTGATGCTTTAATTGGCTGCTGTTAATTGTGATTGGCCAATGAGAGTCCAGATTTAAGTGCACCAACAGGCAAAACTCTAGGCCCTGTTCACACGACAACGATCCATTTAAAATTGAATTGTTTTTTTGATTCTGTTAACACAGCTATGTGACAATGTTTTAATACTGATCTCTATGCACACATTAGTAGAAACGTGAAAACTGTGTACGTCCATTGCCACGCCACTAGTAGGCATTATGTTCTTTGAAACTTAACATGCACGTTTGTACAAACACTCCCTGCTTAAAAAACAGGGTAGAAAATGAGTACTTTGTTGGAAAGCCATCATTAGATTCAAGAGTCAGCAGCACAAACAGTACTCTGCAATCTGTCATTGTTATTGCTGATATCTTCTGTGGGTTTTTAACTGGTCGGCATACCTTATGCTGTGCATGTGCACCCTAATTTCTACTGATTGCAATCATACTGCACACATGCCAGGGCTTCCCCATACTGGAAGACTCTGTTTATCCTGATGACATGAAAACAGAGACTGGGACGTTTTTAAAATGTTACACTCTGGAAACGTTTTCAAATCTTTCAGTTTTCTGTGAAAACGTGTCCCGTTGTTGTATAGACGAACAACAGAAATGCAACAAAAAGTTTCTGTTTTCACCAAAAAATTTTGTTGTGTAAACGGCCCCAGGCTTTTCCACACTTGGTGTAAACGGTATATCTCTGTGGAGTCCTGAAGGGTACTTATTTCTTGCAAGATTGTGATATTGCTATTTTGAAATGTTGTAGCTTAGGTCTGAGAAAGCTACAGTTCATTTTACCTAATCTGGTGAAAGGTGGTTACAATGACTAATGTGGATGAGTTTACACCTAAAAATCATTGCAAAATTATTAAAAGGTCTTGATGTAGGCTTGCAATATTGGATGTGGGATCCCTATATACATACAGAGGTGTGAAAAAGTGTTTCCAGATTTCTTGTATGTTTGTCACACTTAATTGTTTCAGATCATGAAACAAATTTAAAGTCAAAGATGACATGAGTAAACACAAAATGCTGCATTTAAATGAAGGTTTTTATTATTAAGGTAGAAAAAAAATCCAAACCTACATGGCCCTGTGTAGAAAACTGATTGCCCCTAAACCTAATAACTGGTTGGGCCACCCTTAGCAGCAACAACTGCAATCAAGCATGTGCAATAACCTGCAATGATTCATTTACATCCCTATGGAGGAATTTTGGCCCACTCATCTCTGCAGAATTGTTGTAATTCAGCCAAGAAATCAGGAAGGGGGCAAACATTTTTTCACACCACTGTATATTGCAGAATACAAACATAATCTTGCAGCAAGCCTGAGAAACACAATTTCCATAAATATGATATTTAGGGAAAAATAACAATGGTACCCAATACATATAAACAGTAAAAGTATCAATTTGGACATAGCTGGCACTGGCATTATGAAAATAACATAATTAACGACCACAACTTAACATCCAATAAATTATTTGAGGTTAACTGATCTGACGAAACTTGCTGCGTGGGTGCCAAGAAGCCCATATTGTCCTAATGAAAAATAAAAATAAAAAAGGTAAAGCTCTAAATTGGAGAGGTGGAGATATTTTGTACATGTCTTATGTTTTTGGGGTGTACTTAATTTTTCACAAACCTTTCTATTTTCATCCTTATTTAATAAATAGGGACATGGTAAAATTTGTGCTGTGTAGTTTTCTACACTTCAAATGCAGACTTTTACTGTTCAAAACAGCTTCAGTTTCAAAAATATCCAAGCGGTTAATGCAAACTCTATTTTATGAAGCCTTATGTTTGTATTGGACAGCTTGTCAGACAGATGTTCGTAATTATTTTACAGGAAATAGAGGTAGGAGGTGGTGCACCCTAATGATCTTCCTGTGTTAAATACGTACTGAGAATGAAAGATGTAAAGTATTTCCAGTTAGAGTAACTGTAATAACATAGTACTTTAAGTGAAAATTATTTTGATTATAACACCTCCTCAATATTTTATTAGGTAGTTACTCTTGACTAGAAATGCTTTATATGTTCTGTTTTACTATACATTTCACTCAGAAAGATAATTGGTTGCACACTGCCCCTGACTTCAGTGTCCTATGTGAATAATTGTCTAGTTCTTTGTAAATAAGCATCCAAAGCAAACATGACAATGGTTGGACGGTTCAAAAACAGTGTCTGCATAAACCACTGTGATGTTTTTGAGACTGAAATTGTTCTAAGTCCGTAGACGTTCGCTTTGGTCTTGGCCCCTCATAAATGAGCCATCACTTTCAGCCTTCGAAAACCAACTAATCAAGATTTTCTCTATTTGAAGACCCCTACAGAGTTATCTACTGTAGATTTTTAACTGCTCATTACCTTTTAACAGAACATTAGTTAAGAAAATCCTGAAATATCCCTTCATAATATAACTAGGTATTAAATATGATCTTGCAAAAATGATTTTGATTTTAAGATATTCAGAACATTGTGTTACTCTTTTTAAAACATTGTAGGTTTCTATGTTTCAGGTTCTATTGCCAAAGATTGGCAATAGAATAGTCTTTTTTCTCCTTTGGGATGAATAACTAGTAATGTATTGGAATTGTGCCTGGTCTTCAGTTTCAAATTTAAACCTGGCTCATTTTGTGTCTAGAGTACTTTCAAACGCAAACTCTCCATTGTAAATTGAAACCAAACAACTGTATGACCTGTCATTTTTGCAGCTAATATTTAGTCAAGATGTCAAAGCTGGTTGACTACTACAAACTCATAAAACTGACAAGGCGGAGCCTCGGTGACACTGAATCTTCATCTCAGGCTGCCGCTCCCCATCTCCCTCTTCTAGCATCATATCAGCTCTGTCTCTATTCAACATTCCAGCCACCCTTTCTGTTGTTATCGCCCAAAGGCACTGGTCACAGAACGTGTGTGCTTTCCTGTGAACGTATCTGACTTGCCTGCACTACTCTGGTTTTAAACTCACTACCCTTATTTTAGGGCTTTTTACCAATATAAGAGAAAGACAATGTCAGATTGCTGTTGCAGTTGAGGCCTACTGAGCAACATTAACCCATATTTAGTAAAACAATTATTTGTGATGCATTTTCCGTTGTCTTTGAACAAGATGCTGAATTCCAGCCAGCTTTCCTTAAGTCTGTGAATCCATCCTGCTGATCTCGTCATAGTCGAAAGAAAAGACCAAGTTACCTTTTGAAAATCATGTACTATCCACTGCTGCCATTGTAGTGCTTGGTGAGACGGCAACCTTTGACCCCATTACAGTATGATCAATAGTTAGAACTGGACCTTATGGGTGCACAAACACTGTTTAAATATAGTAAAGAAAGAAAAAAATTCCTTTTTCTGCGCTTCCCTAATTCATACATCAGCTAACCGTTAGGCAAAGGTCAGCAACTGCCTTGAGCCCTATGGAGGCAGAGGCCAACATGAGAAATTGGTGGTGTGATAGCCCTGACTGAAAGGATCTTGATATTTAAAGTAGAACTTAACAGAAAAGCACAGTTAGGACCTTTGGCTGATTTAAGAATAATTTTGATTCTACCAATAACTTTGTCTCGATAGGATACGACACAGGCATCTTAAAAACAAAACAATGTAAAGAAAGACATTTACATTTCTTTAAAAATGGCTTGCCAAAAAGGATTTATACCCTTAATATTCATTGTGAAAATCTTTCGTGGCATTACAGCAATCAAACCCTTCTTATAATTGCCAACCTGTTTGTTTTCGTAATAGCTCTGACCCACATACAGAAAACACTCAAAGGAAATAGAGTGAAATGATATTTATTGTGCCACAAAATAATCAGGAACGTAAACGGGGAAACTCCAACTGTAAGGGGAGAGGGGAAGAGAGCTGGTGAAAACAGGAAACAAACATAACTGAGAGAATGACAAGAATTTCAGGTAGAGAAGTGAACGGCTTACCAAGTAGGTGTGGTCAGGTCGCCAGGGGTAGAGGGATTCGGGATCCAAGTTGTTGTAACAGAGTTTGTTCTGTTGGTTTCTTAGGTGCTTCTTGGGTGAGCTTGGAGATGATTGAGTTAGTTCGTTTGTGCTGATACTTACGTTGGAGGGTGGACAGGTCCTGGAGATGGAGGAAGCAGGTAACTGCCAGCTTGGTCTGTAATCCAGACAGGAACAATAGATAGGAAACGAAGTCCTCAGAACGTAGATAATCTTGGTCATCCAGAAAACTCCTGGACACAAAGTCAGTTGTTCAGTGATATAAATCCAAAGCTCAGATTCTTAGTCTGCGAAGGGACCTAAAGTTATTCCAGAACAAAAGACAAAGCATAGCATTGGCATTGCCTGAGCTTGTTACCACAGTAGGCACTGGCACTCTGGCATCAAAGTACTGGCAGCCTCCTGCTAAAGGACTCCTCCAAGCAATCAGCAGAATAAGTTGCACCTGTCCCCCAGCACACCTGAGAACTCCAGCACCATCTGAAACACTGAGGAAATGTTGCAAGCACAATACAAACACACACACACAACCCAGATCCCGACATAACCAGCTTTTTGAATATTTCCACTGGTGTTTTGACAATTTATATTTGGTGATGAGCTTCAAGCTTTTCAGCCTGGTAGGCCTTTTGCCATTTGGCTAGTAGCATTAACAAGGTCTGTTTTGTTAGAAAACAATATGTTTTCTGTTTACAGCTATATGCACTTACTTAGAGGAGTGCAGTTACATCCACATCATCATTCCTGAAACTGCTAATCTTTTTTTGAGGGCCGAGGGCCTGACTCATGAGTCAGAAAAGTAAAGTTTCAAAAGGAGGTCTCATTCTGATTTATTTCTATTTCATACCTTCCAGATTTTTATGTTTTTTTTTTGGCTCTAAAATATAAGGTTTGGCCTTTAAACACAGAGAAACAAGTATTTTAAGAGAAGATAATAAATTTCCATCAATCATAGACTCAATGTGCTAACAAGGAAATGTAAAAATAGAAATAAAAACAGCCATTTAAACTTAAAAACATCAAATGAAGCTAATGAAAAGCAAGGGCATAGAGTAAATCAACTATATGTTTCAATGAGTGATGGTTGAGAAATGATGAAAAAGAAACCAAACATGGAGGGGGGGCCTGCATAGGTTTGGTCTTGAGAAAGACCAAAACTTTTATCGCCTCTGCTGACATTACATTAGAAAGGAGACTCATTTTAGACAGGTGCACCTTGTTACAGCCACGTAGACATTCACAATGTATTTTACAACTACATAACTCACATTGACAGAATATGCTTATTTGGAAAACCATAATTAAAAACTTGATACTCGAAGTTAAGAATTTTTAAAGCAGAAAACAGAGATTTGACTATCTTGAATAAAAAAGGCCACAAATAAGCAAAGATATGGATTTCTGTTTTAGATGGAGTGTAGGATACCAGGGAAGAATGGCCAGAAATGTAAATTTCTCTGATAGAGGAGGTTTAAACCTCATTGAGAGTCGACGTGCAGCCCTCAGTGTGACTCAGGGCGTGATTCACTGCAGCTGGCACAGCCTATACCCTTACACACATAAACACACACACACACTTTCTCATAACCTCTCTGGCATTTCACATGTTACAGGTCCTCCCCTACACTTAGTGTTCCACCACATTTCACCTGTTACAGATTGTGTGTAAGCTATATCTCATTCTGCTGCAATAATGCTCGGGATCTTCCCAAAAGACACAGTCTGAGCTACTCAGCTTTCCCATGACCATGGCTTAGGAGACAGATGCTGCTGAATATGGCAGCGTGGCGTATGTGTGTGAGCCATCTAACCACCTACTCAAGGGATTAGTTTTACAGCGTTTGGATGATTCACTGATTAGTGACTCTGGAGGTGCTCAATGAACAACGTGACCAACTTGTCCAAATGGTCCTTGTTTGTCATTCCACCTTCCCCTCGCTGCCTCTTACACACCGATGTCAAGATGTCTACTTATGCAAAAGTTGATATCACAGCTATGTTTCTGAGTCAGCCCCTCACAACAGATGTCTTATCTTTGGTTAGTCAGTTTATGGTGGTGGAGGTGCGTGGTGAGAGGTTTATGGTTGCCCGCCTTTCAACAAAAATGGCAGACGACTTGGCCTGGAAGATGACCCTGGCACCGCATAGAGCTGTTAGGCCATGCGTATGCTGCCTAACGAGCCATGAGTGATTGCTATGATCTTGACACAAATAATTCATGAGGAGCCCTGTGGAGGAGCTATGGAGCTTAAAGAGGAAAGGAGGGGGGTAGAAAAGCATCAAAACCACAGCCTAAGTGGAGTTTGTGTCTGTGTGAGTGCGTGGAGAAGATGAATTGAACACAGAGAAAGAGAGAGAGAGGAGAGAGATCAATCTGACAGATGTGTTTTTGGGATAGGAGGGAAATCCCTTATTACCTTCAGCTCTGACAAGTATGCTTGAGGGTTCATGTGTGTTGTCTGTACTCCTCTCTCTGCGTGTGCTTGTTTTTTTTTGAATCTATTTGTGTTACTACATCTGAAAATTCACAGTGGGAGCGTTAACAGTGTGCATCACAATCGCAGGATGTGTGTGATATCCTTGTAAAGAAAAGCGACGCAGTGTTGAAACGTGATGGAGTGAGGTTAGATTTTTCTGATGGCCCAAAACGGGAATGTTTAACTGTGCAAGTCTTTATTTATTATGTACTTTGTTCTGAAATAAAAAAAAATCTGTGAGCAAAGTGTCTTATCAGAGGGACAACATGTGTGTATATTAGGGCTACCTACTAATTCCATTAATCTAGACAATTAAATTATCTACAAAAAGAACAGTTTTATTTTATTTGATAAATGTTTTTAGAATAAACGTTGACATTTGTTGCATACCACAATTTTCTATGCCTTTACCATTACATCCTTTCCTACTTCCACATCATGCCAGCAAATAAAACATTTCATATCCATATACTTAAACCATGCATATGAGTTTTGTTTCCATGTAGTTCAATTTTTTCTAGGAATTAAGGAGGTCCATGCTCATAAAATTGATAAAATCTCAAGTATAACCTTTTTCATTTTAATTTATTTTGTGAAAACTTTATTGCACTTTATTTTAATTTATTTTGATTCCAGTCCCTGTTTGAGCCAATTTATTCCAAGGAAATCCTGCAGAGTTGGACTACTGAGATGCTCTTTTGGGTACAAAAAAAGGAAAATTGCAAATACTCAAAATAGTAAAGGATAAAGTGCCACCTCCAGCATGACAAGAGTAATTAAAATGAATCCCTCATTTTTAAGTTGCTCACAAATAAAAATTTCAAACAAGATGGAACTGAACTGGAAATCAACAAAAATCAGCTGTTCATTTATTAGTGCAACTGCAATGGAAAATAAGTTTGCTTTAATTGCGCTCTATGCTCGAAATGTAATAATTGGGACTTTTCTATGTACTTTCCCAACCCACGAGGCTATCACTAGGCAACACAGAGACACACTGTACAGACAATCATATGTGCACAAATTTATACCTAAGGGCAATTTAGAGGAACCAAGTAACGTAACAGTGATGTCTTTGGACTGTGGGGGAAGTAAGAAAACCCATGCATGCCAGAGGAGAAGATGCAAACTGCTACAGCAAGAGCCCATGACGGATTTTAGCCCTAACCCTGTCACCACTGTTGCTGCAAGTCAGCAGTGGTAACCACTGCTCCACCAAGCAGCTCACATCAACATGACTTCATGAGATGTAGTAAAATCAATCTTGTCAGCTTCACAAAGTCAGAAAATTTCCCCAAACATTTATTCGTGGAAAATGTAGCAGATACTAAACATGCCTAACTTTACGAAGAGAAGGTAGTAGCTTAAAAAAATTTTGGCGGCTTTGTCTTTTCTGTGAGCTCATCTTTAACCCCTGGTGTAATTTCTTCAGATACTAAACCTAAAAACCTGGAAGCTGACACTTTATCTACCATTACTAGCTTGAAACTGAAGATCAAACAGAACCAAACGATAACGGGAGTCAAATACAACTGCACACTGCAGCCAGGGGGCTTTCTGAAAAAAATAAAAAAGATAACTCCATAAAAATCAAGTTGACTAAACATACTGATGTTGACTAATTATTATTGTCAATATAATTGATTGTAAAGACCAGTTGCAGCAGCCCTTCTGTGTATTACAACATTTATTTACAGCTAAGCAAAAATTATTCTCCTTCAGGATTTTTGGTGGAGAGCAGATATCAAAGTTCCATCAATTAAAGTGAGATTAAAGAGTCAAAGTCCTAGAGCATCACAGCAGTCCCAAACCATCACACTATCACCACCATGTTTGACTGTTGGAAAATGACGTTCTTTTATGAAATGCTGTGTTGACTCTATGCCAGATGTAATGGGATGCACACCTTCTTAAAGGTTCCAATGTTGTTTTGTTCAGTTCACAGAATTATTTTCATATTTTTGTTGGGATCGTCAAGAGGTTTTTTTTTTTGGCAGATGCAAAATCTGTTTCTGTTGATTTTAGTCAGCAGTGATTTGGGGATTGCAACTCTACCATTGATGCCATTTTGCCCAGTCTAAAAGTGTGGACATGTCAGTATCCAGCACCTGGTTAATAACAAGATTCATCTCAAGGCTGAAGAGTGCACAATTTTTGTCAGCCTCAGATCTACAGCTACAGCTCCTGCATTTGGCACCTTTAGCACACCTGCAACCATTAGCGAATCATCATCTGCAGCCATCAACATGACTGGGTTTTAATGTGTGCATTATTAAGAAAAAACACAGCGTACTCAGTTAAGGGTTTTCATGTTTTCATGAAATTTTTGAAACAACTGAGATATTACAATACAAACAACTGGATGTTGTTTTGATATATTCATTAAAGTTTACATATTGAGAAATAAATATGCTAAATTGAAAATTTTGTTATTAAAAAAATTAACATTTATTACTACATAAACACACACAAAAATACCGAAAACTGTATCGATACTGGGCATCGTTACCGTATCGGTTCAAATGTGAAAGGTACCCATCCCTATACACCGAGCATGATTATTCATTTTAGAAAACACATGTTTCGCAAATATAAGTCTCACATCTAAACACTTGGAGACTGAGTGAAAAAGGAGAGGAGACACTGTCTGACTGTACCAATCTTCACAAAGTTGGCAGCTTCGTGTCTGTGTTCTCCTTAAAGGAAATAAAACTCCATTAGTCTTATTATCTCAGAGTTGAGCTTATCAGAAACCATGGCCTATCACATCCTGTAGTGCACAGTGTAATTTCAAAGTGGCTGGATGTAAATTTAGCTCTACGAGTGTGTGTGGAGCCCTAAGCGCCCTGAGGATAAACATTCTGCTAGCAAAGTGAAATGAATTTAATCGACTTGTTTAAGTGGGTGTACATGCAACTGAAAAACTCATGTCTATGCACTAAATCTGATGTAAAAAAGAGCCACTGGTATTATCAGTGACAGAAGTGCAGTCATTAAATGGAAAGTCATGTAATCACTCTTGTTGGATTTCTGTGGCAGCGTTGCATGGTAGGCTATACCTGTTTTTAATTGGAAGGTATTCATGGGGCAAGGTTGGTGACTGCTGATCTAGACCACACCAAAACTCCTGATACATGTGCCCTCAAGACAATGCAGCCCCTTTCTGCACTAACTTAAGAAAGATTCTGACAGATCCTAAGTTTGTCAGTGATTTACAGTAGATATTTGGTTTATTGATAGCAAAACCACATAGCCTGTTGATGGTTCTGTGCAGACAGCTCAAAATGGAACCAAATAGAGTACCTTCAGTTTCTGTCATTGAATCTAATTTCATGCAAGCACACTTTCATCAGCTATTAGTGCAATGGAAATTAGGGTAATATTTGTAAATTGTGTTATCCAAAATGCAAACTAATTGAAGACAGTTGTTCCTTTACAATGCTACTAGTATCTGTGTATATGGGAGCAAAGCAGGAACAACACAGTTCATAGTATAAAACACTATAGTAAAACCACTGCAAAAAATACCCAAAAAACAATTAGCTATTCTTATGTCCCCTGAAGTTTCACTGTGAGCGAACCCCAGAGTCTTAGTGTTTATCTGTAGCTTTGGTTTACCAGCTAAGCATCTCAAAAAACTATTTTCTTGCTGCCCCCTCAGTTCTAACAGCTTCGGTTCCAGCAATTCAACCCCTTCAGCCGATCTGACAACACACCAAGTGAGCTGTTGCTAACCTGAAACCTGGCAAGCAAATCACGAGACAGCCTTGGATAGCAACATCCACCTTTATATTGCACATCTGTCTTAAAAACAGTAATTATTCTACAACGTCATATCCAGATGTTACTGTCATCAGCCAAGTGTGAGTTCCCTGGAGCCAAGAAGTAATAGTAAATGGACTGAGCTAATAAAATGTTTTTTCTAGTCATACTCTAGAGTAACATTCATCCAGCCAACTAACATCAATACGACTACACTCAAACACAAAACACAGATATAAAGATTGTTGTGCACATCAAGGAATTTTCTATAATTTTACTTTTTGTACAAATGGGCAGAATCCACCTTGGTTTGTTGCCTCAGCTTTACCCTGCATGAAAAAGCAAGGGAAATCCGTTGTTTCTTGTTAACAAGGTTATAGTCCGATCTTTTGGTAAGAAAGGTTAAAGGCTTAGCATGGCTTTACACGTCCTGCTGGTCATTGGAAGGAATGCACTTCTAATTGGCTTTTCCTTTTAGATCCACAGACAGTGAGCTTCATATAACCTGTAAAACATGTAGGTTTTACCTGCTTAACATAGGCTGAATACATGGTATTAAAATATTTTTTTTAAGTGATAGACCTTTGGAAGTTGTCAAGATACACTATTTTATCTGGAAACCTGACAGAGCAATGAGATGTCATTGAAAAGCAACTGAAACTCCTTGACAAAAAAATGACAATCAGGTCATTGGTGAGGGAGTGCCGTTCTCTTATCCATCTGACATTTGCCAGTGTGTCTGAAAATGTCATGGAATGCCAGATTTCACCTCTGGACATATTGGTGAGTCTTAAATTGATCCCGAAAAAATCTTTTTGCCCATTTTATCATCCTGTTTTCGTCCCCCTAAAAACGTTCCTGAAACACGACATTGCAGCCAAATTAGCTTGCATATCAGAGCCAGATCCATTTTTGATTTCTTTGTTTGGAATATTGACTGGGTGCCAGAGGCATTCCTGGAAAGGCTTTGTAAAAGTAAGATGCCTGAAAATCATAATCTACAGAAAAATTGGAATTGTGGGTACTGCTTTTGTCAGACACATTTTCAGTACCCCTCTTTTTGGTGCCCCTGAGAAAAATCAACCTGACTCAGCCCCCAGTTTTTTGTTAAGTTAAAATCTCTGTCACAATGTTGCAAATCAGCCTCATGTTGCAGTGGAAGATGCGCTACTTTCTTTAAATAAGGCTTCAACGTTGCCGTCTTATTTATTTAATAATGTAACATACATAATTTGATAAACAGCTAAGACAGGCTGCTACAGATATGTTGGACATTTCACACCATGAACACACTGTATATGCCCCTGCTGCTTAAACATCACAGCAATTTGGCCAAATAATAATGTTGCTTAATTTCACGCAACTCTATGCAAACACTATGCTGTTTGGGCCGATAAATGTTCACTCACCCCATATGCTTGATACTTGAATCTGAAAGTGAAACTGAAGGCATGAACTAGTTTCTGAGCAGTTCAACTAATAATTATCTGGCCCCTTAGAGGTACCTATAAATCACTGAAATAATTCCAACTTCCTGAAATATGAAAAATAAACTGAAAAAATACAAAACAGGACATATTGTGTCCGATGCAGCTGGACACTGTGAATTCCAAACCCTTGATCCCAATGCACATGCACTACTCAAACTGGGAACACATTAAAAGTGACACATTAACTTCAAAGACATGACAAGACTTGATGTTCCTGAAAATCTGCGCCATTTTCCCACTTTAAGACCTGTGCAACATGCAAATTTTAAAGCAGCAACATACATGGACAGACAAGAAAAGTGTGTAACAGCAGCTTGGCTGTGATATTTTACTGTTTGCAGAGGTACAGGCTTATTTGTGTGATTCACATGTTTATTACTAACATGTTTGGGAACTGGTAGCCCCAATAACTAATTCACTGGCATAATAGATCAAGGAAAATATTCTGCTATCCTTACTGGAAACCCCTATAAAGGTTTTGTTGTAGGTAACAAAGAAACCTATAAAAATCTCATATCTGAAGATTTTAAGTATTTTTGCTTTCTTTTCTTTCCTACAGGGAACTGGTGTCTCCTCTTTAGATACAGAATTTAGATCCATGGTCAATTTAGAGGCGGACTGCTGCTTTCTAGTCTATTTCTGTCCTTGCTGCTCTATTGACATCAGTTGACTGCCTTCACATCAAGTGTTTACTACTCTGCCGTCTCGGGCAGATAAACCCTGCAGCTACAAACCAATATGCTGTAGCTGAAGTCAGTGTTCAGATATCTACAAAGCGCAAAAGTTGTCATTCTGATTTTATTTTTTTTCTCTGCACATCCAGTATTAACACCATCATTTCATCAAGAAGCTAAAAAATTAGCTTTATACATGGTGGATTGGTGCTGCTATATTTGTGTAAAACATTTCTTTTCTTGGATGTATTGCTTTTCAACAGCTTTAAATTAGAGTTTAATGTGTACCCCAAGAGGATAATGATCTTTATTAGCTTTAACAACAAAAAGTACATTACACTCTTACTCTGCCACACACAAGTTTGTGATTAGCTTTTAACATAAAAAGAAGAAATGGCAGGGTTTTTAATTACATACAGTGGTGTGATACTATTAGCTGTGTACTCTCCGTTTCATGATATTACAAAAGATGGCTGTTAATCCTGAAACAAGTTGATAAATCCTGAAAGTGCACATGATTGAATTTTTAATTAGCTCATAAGTATTTTTTCTTACAGCTATTATAAATGACAGTCAGTGTTGTGAAATGAAAAGAAAATGAATTTGCCTGTTTTCCTTTTTATTCATGGGACAAACCAGGGAAACAAAGCTTACAGATTGTTTTCTCTTTTTTAGAAGTGCATGAAAAGCTCCAAAATATTTGGGCACACGTCAGTCATTTTACATTTCTGTCTTTTACCCTTAATAGAAAGCAGTCAGAACAATCTCAGTTTGGAGAATAAGAAGATGTTATTGGCCAGAGTGGAACAATTTCCAGCCTGTTTAGCAAGCTTTAAACTGTTGGCAGTAGGGCTGCAAAACATGCGCTATGCAATATTGTTGGTGAATGGCGTGCTAATGATATGACTTTCAATAAGTAAACAAACAATTAACTAAACTGTTTTTATGTATTTCTGCTTTGAGCTCTTGCAAATAAAATAAAATAGACTGTTTTTGCATCGAAAGGTTAAAATATCAGGTATTGGGGATGCAACAAAAGCTCAACAGACAGAAGTTCAGGTTTCATAAGTGTATTTTAGATTCTGAGCTAGAGATGATCAGATGCAGTACAGATTTCTTAACGATGAAATTGCTCTTTAGTTTGCCACCAATAGAAAGCTTTGAAGCAAATAAAAGCGTTTCTATAATTTGCCACTAACGGTTTGCCAGTTGCAATACTCTCCGATTGCCTACAAATCATTCATATCCTTTCTATCACTCTGTCACCGTTTCGTTTGTCAAAGAGTGCTCAGAATGCTGCTGCATGAACAATTTAAAAGAGGTGGGAACTTCTTTATTGGTTATGTAACAGGAAGTTGTCGGCCAGTTGTGGCCAGGCCAGTCTTTATTAGTTGACGCTATCAACCCACCAGGGAAACAATTCAAAATCCACTTTCTTTCATACTTAAACATTTGTCTCAAACATAAAGAGTGCAGTGCTGTTTGGGAAGAGTGTCAGGCTTAAAACTCTCTACATCATATCGGGGGTTCATATTAATAGCTTACACTTCCTTCACTAGACAAAGTCATATTGTGTACTGACAGCAGCTGTAAAATGTTGTGGCCTTGCCACAATGTCTTGTTACACTTTTAGTTTTGAGTTCTTTCTAAGATATAGCTACTCTGGAAGGGCTTTGACTCTGATTAGTTATCAGTTTATCCTTCTGCTCTAAACGAAGCTCTTGCTCTTCAAAGTTAAGATAGTCAAACAGTTGTCCATTACAGGCGTTACACTTGCAGTTCGTAACAAAAGTTGAAATTAATATTGTTACTTTAACAAGGTGTTATAATTATAACCATACCATTTTCTCAACCATGTTTACACTGGCATTTTTATTTTTCTCCTTTTCTTCTGTATGATAAGAGCTGCCAAGTCAATTTTGTTATAAAGAGTAATCTACTTTGTTACATAATCTTTTTTATGATGTTGTAAATAAACCCCTGTTAACATAGGTGGTTTTGCTATTTCTTTGTTTAACTTGTGGCTAAGAATGCCCCCTAGTGATGTGAAAACTCAAACAAGTGCATGGGAAAGTGATTCACCCTACATGTGTCACTGTCTTATGTGGCAACATAGGAATGTGTTTGTGATTAAAAGGTACAAAACATGCTTGAGTGTCTAATTTTAGAACCTCTCTTTCTCTTTAGGTACATTCGCACCATGTACCTTGGGATACAAAGTCATCGGCAGAAGGAGAACCAGAGGCGGTTTTATTGGGCTATGATGTACGAGTATGCTGATGTCAACATCCTGCGATTGCTGGAGACCTTCTTAGACAGCGCCCCTCAGTTGGTGCTGCAGCTCTGCATCATGATCCAGAGCAACAAGGCTGAGTGGCTGCAGTGTAAGGGGTTTTCATGATTACTCTTAAACCTGATATTTGTGACCAAGTCAGGTTATCTTTTTCTTGTTTGTCGTAAGTAAGCTTTAGTTGCTATTTTGAGTTGAGATGCTTTTATAACCTAGACAAAAAAATCCATTATCTCTGTGTTTCTCTTTAATTATACCCTGTTGTATCCAGTTTCCAACATTCATCGCTGTTGTTATTGAACCTGGTTTTACAATTCTAGTTTCCTCGTTCAATACAGTTCTCAGAGGAAAGCAACTTAATCATAACAAGTGATACCTGTAGTGTATTGGGTACCTTTAGAAATGACATCAAGCATTTGCTGTGATGCTCCATGTTGCTGTTCTGCAGAAAGTCCTCAATCATTCTTCATTCAATGGGTTATTCCTTAGACATTTTGCTGTCTCCACTATTATTGATGTCCTGGGAAAACTGAATTGGTCCACCAAACACTCTAAATAGAGATTGTGTTGACTTGATGATGTATGATGATCTCAGTAATAACAGTACTTTCAAAAATGTGATGAATTGCTTTGGCTAAAATAAAATCTGTATGTTGTGAGTGGAAGAGCCACCAAGCACCCTAAATTCTTTGGGTATTACAAAATAATGAAAAGGGACATTTATCACAAATTTTTACCATGTTTCCTGTTTTCGAGCTTTTGGTTGCCGTTAGTTATATTCTTTTCCTTGTCCAAAATTACAAAACATGTAAAAATGTGTGAAAGAAAGCTAGACCAAGACAGCTGAGAATGCAGCCAGAAGTTGCAGAACAGTGCTGACATTAGGTCTGAAAAACTGAACTCAGACATCAGTGCATAACCCAATGGCCAGCCAAGACAGAAATGATGATAGTAAAGTCCCCAGATCAAATTTAAGTTCATAAAGTTGATTTATCCCGTGAGGGATAGGAAGTCAAGAAAACTGTTGCCTATGTGTAGTAGCTCGATGACTTACCAACTGGTACCTTATGGTGGAATTTAAAAGCTCAGAAAGTATAATTTAAACATAAGTTGCGGCAGCATTTAGGTTAGCCGTTGCAATTACTGCTCTGGCTCTGACCTGCATTGTTACTTTAATGGCCATAGGCCAAATACAGCTGTGCCACCAGAACACTTTATATTAGGAATTCATTGACTGTGTAACTCTCACTTTCCTCCTCATAATCAATATGCGTTTTACATGTGAGGGTTTAATTGCACTACTGTAACATAGCAGTTTAAATGTTATCTCACCACTCAGACTCTAGGGGAAAAAAAAGCTTACCTACATTCCTGTACAGGTAACCTTTGTAGCAGTCCCAAATCCATTTGACAAATTCCTGTTAAAAAGTTCATTTTAGCCAATAAAACAGTTCTATTTTTACGATGAGAGATTTCTGGACCAATTTTAGAAGCGACATCATCATCCATGTGAGGCATTCCCTTCCTGTTTTACTCGGCATGACTTAAAATGCCCTTTTTGCTTCAAAACAATGAATTTCAAAATTACTTATCCACTATGTAAGGTAATGGATTTTAATTTATTTATGTTTTACACTTTCAAAAAACGTTGTTTTATACTATAAATGTGAGGATATATGCCCTTTAAAATAGGCCTGCTTCTTAAATTTCTGATATCCAAAATAATCCCAATTTTTCCTTATGTATGAGTATCTTTTGTACTTGGTCATTTTCTGCTTTTGACCTTGTTTGTGTGTCTCTCTATATTCCCAGGTCTTTCTGCAATGTCCTCCCTCCTGTCCCTGGCCTGGGTGCTGGCCTCCTACCACAAGCTCCTCCGTGATTCGCGTGATGACAAGAAGAGCATGAGTTACCGAGGTGCCCTGGTGCATCTGTTCTGGCGCCTTTTCACTATCTCTTCCCGGGTGCTCTCCTTTGCCCTTTTTGCCTCAGTTTTCCACATCTACTTTGGCATTTTTGTGGTGCTCCATTGGTGCGCCATGGCTTTCTGGGTTATCCATGGGGGGGGGGGACTTTTGCATGTCAAGGGAAAAAGAAGGGGGTTTCCCCGGGGCCTTTTTTTTGTTAAAGTACGCGAGGCCGGGAAGGGTAAGAAAAGGGCCCCGGGGGGGGGGGGAGAAAAGATGGGGGTAAAAAAAACCCCCCCCTTTTTTTTTGGGGGGGGGGGGGGGGGGGGGGGGGGGGGGGGTTGGGGGGGGGGGGGGGGGGGGGGGGGGGGGGGGGGGGGGGGGGGGGGGGGGGGGGGGGGGGGGGGGGGGGGGGGGGGGTTTGGGGGGGTTTGGGGGGTGGGGGGGGAGGGGGGGGGGGGGGGGGGGGGGGGGGGGGTTTGGGGAGGTTGGGGGGGGGGGGGGGGGGCCGGGGGGGGGTTTTGGGGGGGGGGGGGGGGGGGGGTTGGGGGGGAAAAGGGGGGGGGGGGGGAAGGGGGGGGGGAAGGGGGGGGGGGGGGGGGGGGAAAAAAAAGGCCCGGGGGGGGGGGGGGGGTTTTTTTAGGGGAAGGGGAAAAGTTTGGGGGGGGGTTGGGGGGGGGGGGGTGGGGGGGGGGTTTTTTTTTACAGGAAAGGGGGGGGGGGGGGGGGGGGGGGGGGGCCGTTTGTTTTTAAGGGGGTTTTTTTTTTGGGGGGGGGTTTTCTACCCCTTTTGGGGGGGGGGGGTTTTAAATTTGTTTTTTTTAACCAAAAACCGGAAGAAGGGAAAAAAATAAATTATTTTTGAAAAAAAACCCACATAGTACAGAGAGAAAGTTATGAACATTACAGCATCCCATTTGATAAATATATATAAATATATATGTCTCAGATAAATCTCTATACTGATATAGGAGGCTTCTAAATGAGTGTGTAAATAACATATGAATGTTTCATTATGAAATGTGTTTATGTGTTATAATGTGTTGGTGATTAAACCTGTGGATATTTGTGAAGGGCATATTGTTTGTCTCTCTGACATGGTACTGGTACAAAGTCTGATGGGAATGATGGAGGAGAGTCTCAGAGGGACCAGGTCTTTGCACACCCCAACATTAACTGCCATTTCCTTTGTAAGTCAAATACATGACATATATCATGTTTACAAAGTCTTTAGCCAATGAATTAAAAATATATTTAAAAATACAGTGAAATATTTATGTTGATACTTCAAATTCCATAATAAACTAAAAATCATTTAAGTAATGTAATTTCGCATGTTTTTTCCCTATTTTGCTTTATTTTGTACATGCGAACTGTGATTTATTTTTTCAAGATTCCAAAACAAAAATGAAAATGCATTGAAACATAAATAAGCACACTGACCTTCAATCTGTTTCGCTCACAAACTCGCTCTTTTTACAATGCAGACTGCCCTCTAGTGGAGGTGAGCAGTAACAGATTGCCTTACACGACTCAAAACATCAGCACAAAATCCTAAAGAAACCATTTAATACTAAAAAAACATTAGTTGAAAATAAGCACATTTTCCATATTAATTAGAAGAAAACATATTAGAAGCATTCCGAAGACTTTTTTAAAATAGACTTTAAGTATTTAAGGGTGTAAGGGTACAAATGCATATTAATGTGCAAATATTTACGTACAAAGACAGCCTTCAGGGAATCCTCCACCATTCCCTTTTGAATACCGGAAAATACAACCTCCCTATTTTGTTGATAGGTGCAATGACTTCCTTAAAACACACATTTGAGATATTTCTGTGCTATCATACTTCATTGTCAACATTTATAGTCACTGACAACATTATATATTTGCCAGAACCCTCTTTTTTAACATAACTCTATTCTCTGCATTAAAAGGTACACTCCTTACCAACTGTGTGCCCTTAAATAGGTGATAACCTTATATACCTTATGTGTCTGCTCAGGCACTTGCTGGCATGTTGAAACAAAGCCAAATCAAATCTTAAAGTACTGTCTTTGTAATTTATCTGCTGCCCTCCCACCCTCCATTGACCTGTTGAATGGGTCTGAGCAAAACTGTGCCATCTTATTGGCACACTGTGCAGCAATTATAAAGTTAAGATATTCTCCTGGTTGATTCTGTGTGAGCTCTCCGCCACTGAGACCCCAGGGACAACCACAATCCTCTCTCTCTATCTTAAAAAGAAAAGAAATATATAAAATGTATGTATGTATGTCTACATAATACCATGCCTTCTAAGTCAAAGGAGCTTGACTAAAATTCCCGCAGAGGGCTACTGAAAATTCATGAGAACAATGAATGCATTTCATACTTCATTTCATTTATAAACTCAATGAGTCATTTGAACTTTTAGATTGTTGTGTTTGGCATGATTTTAGCATGGTAGTAGAACATCAACAAATTAAATCCAGCAGGGGTTTCCCAAGAGCCCTTTACAACACAGAGATACCTTCTTCCTGGCTTACTGGCGTTCAGCATAGCTGTGGCCTCATGTGCCTGCTAACATTGTACTGTAAAAAAGCAGATGCCCTGTAAGTCAAGGAATAAGGTGAAAGGGGGTTTTTTGCCAGGGATGGAAAAGAACATGAGGACAGATCGCTCTAAAGGGACTGATTAGATAATGTATGGTTGTGGGCGTGGGCTCATGTGTCCATAGACCTTTCCCATGGTTCTGTTCTCTTGCCGAATGTTTGGCTCCATTCTTGGTTGCTGCTCTGCCCTCTTCCCCGATTCTACTGTTCAGGGCCTTGGCACACTCCTGCAAAACACTCTCTGGTCAATGACCGACAGGGCTGAGGCTTAACAAACAGAGATCCTGACATGAGAACTTGCAATGAGGTACACTGCCATGACCAAAAGCTTCTAACACCCTTCAGCCCTGAGTTATTTAGGATTGTTGGGTCAGCAAGGGTGGGGCAAACAGTCAGCACACAAGATTAATGAATATCTGTATGCAAACAATTAAGTTCTTCATTTTTTCATGATATTAACTAGATTACCTTCTCTGTTTAGTGAAGGAACAGCCATGCTAACAGGTAGCTGATGAGTGATTGATGAATAACTATTATTACGCAAAAAAAAAGAAGAAAAATAGCCAACAGAGGTGTTCCTCAGGACCAACTACCAAGACCACTGACCAAGCTGACTCAGGGGTGTCCCAATGCAGTTCTCATTTCTAGGTGCATCCTTTAGGGTTTGCATTATTTTTTGTCCTTACATATTCCATCCTGGATCACTCGACGGCTGGGATTACACCCCTCAGTTCCAGTTTGCACTTTTTCTTTCAATAGGAATTGTTGTTTTTATTAGATTAAGGCTCTGTTTTGTGGTGGTTGGCTGCCTGGCAGGCAGTGCATCCTTTCTAAACACTGCTGACCTTTTCCATAGGTGGACACATGTCCAAATCAGGTGCAAATACACTGTGACTTATTCATTTTTTTCCCTGTCTGTGAATGGGTGGGATAAGGAGATAAAGGATGGTGAGGAGCTGTACAACAGTATTACATAGCTCCACATACAAGATTATGTTAGACTGGGCTGAATTTCATTTTTGTGGTGCTTGTTGTATAATGCAGAGTATTTATGCTTGTGTAACTGTATCATTAAAATAGAAGTGACAGCAAAATAATTCACTTTAAAGACTAGAAAGAGTGTACATGTACAACTCTTACATTTTTTTGAAAAATAGAGTATATTTTATGTATTTCTAACGAACAACCACCATTCTGCCACATTCTGTAACCATTGATTAGCCAGAAAATAAGTGGGTCTTGTATTCTTCTTTTTAGTTTTTTCCTATAATCTTTAAATTTACATGGGTCTCAAGAGCAAAGCTAAATATAACAAAGTTAGGGAAGTTTATCTACAGTAAAACAGTGTTTAGGATGATACACATTAGACCATAGCTAACGTCTCAAAGAAATCCCCTACAGAGATCTCAGTCAGGATACCTTTTCAATACCAGAACTCCTGATGACCGCAACACACAGCAAGAGCATTTGAACAGCAAGTTTGTTCGTCTCAGTCCTTGTTGTGCCTTGTTACTTTGGGTGCTTCAATCCAGCCATGGCAGCCAGGTACACAAACAGCAATGCCAGCGTCTTTCTTTACTTTCTTCTCATGTGCCAACCTGCTCACCAAGATGATAACAACATCAAACCAGTCAACTTTGACAGTGCCTTTCAAAAGTATCCATACCCCTTCAGCTGTTTCACATGTTGTCAGGTATAACTCCACACGTAAATGTATTTTTATCGGATAGACCAACTGAAAGTTTTGCGTAATTGTGAAGTGGATGGAAAATTACACGTGGCTTTTTAAATGTTTTACAAAGAAAAATATGAAAACTGCAGCACACATTTATATTGAGGCCCTTTGAGTCAGTCTGTTTTAGAGATTTATTTTCCCCTACAAGTCTTTTTGGGAAGGTTTTTACCAGCTTTGAACATCTAGAGACTGACATTTTTGCCCATCCTTCCGTGTGATATAGTCCAAACTCAGTCAGATTGGATGGAGAGTATCTGGGAGCTTCATCTTTCAGGTTTTTCCACAGATCCTCAATTGTATTTAGGATTAAGCATTGCTGTAAGGTTAACCTTAACTCTTTTTGAGCCTCTAACAGGTTTTCTTCCAGGATTACCATGAATTTAGCTCGATTCACAGAAAACATCCCAACAGTATGATGCTGCCACCACCATGTCCATTTTGATCTCATCTAACCCAAGCACTTTCCTTCACATGTTTGCTGAGTCCCCAACATGGCTTGTAGCAAACTCTGAGGACTAGATTTGTGAAGTGCAAGGCTCACACAGTCTGTCTTGTTGACGGATTCTCCCATATAAACTGTTTATCTCTGCAGCTCCTCCAGAGTTGCCATGGGCCTCTTGGCTGCTCTCTGGTTAATGCTGGTTAATATGTGTGTCTTCATGGTGCCTTTTGTTCACTAATGTTCTCCAACAAACCTCAGAGACCTTCACAGAACAGCTGGATAAATACTGAGATTAAATTACACACATTATACACTCTAAAGGCAATTAGTTGCACATGGTTTTATCGGGGTGTATCAGAGTAAAAGGGGAAGAGTATAAATCCATGCCACACTTTTTAGATTTATTTTTCATCAAACGTT